>VKOC01029580.1:0-17232 GCA_009364415.1 Spea multiplicata
AGGCATATCATGGGGCACTCTGCCTCCAGAAAAGCCTTAAGCCCCCATATAAACACACACACCCCTCCCCGACTTACCACTGCTTCTGGTGTCTGGTGAGGGCAGCGGGTGGAGGCCGGCATTCATAAAGTTAAAGGAGCCGGTGTTCTGGCACCGTGCTGCCCAATGGTCGTGCCTCAGCTCTTCGTCCCACCCCTTTTAAGACTTGGGACGAAGTGCTGAGGCACTGCCATTGGGAGGCGCTATGCGTGAACACCGGCTTCTTTAACTTCATGAATGCCCGCCTCAACCCGTTGCCCTCACCAGACACCAGAAGCAGTGGTAAGTCGGCGGCGCCGGGAGGAGGCGGCCTGGGTGCCGCTTTCAATACTGCTTGCAGCCGCTCAGCAGCTGTTTTGAAGGTTTGTTTCTCGTGACCGCCCACGGAGCGACCAGCCCTGGAGCAGAGTAGTATAAATCAGCACAACATATTCTTTTGCCTTATTGTTTTAGTCCTCCTTACACAGCAGGCATGCTCATCTTTGCTTGATGGTGACTTGGCTTTGATGATTTGGCCTTGGGTCAGCTTGCACACACAGAAAGACAAAAGTGCCAGCTGTAAGTTCCAGAATGAATGGGATGAAACAATGTCCAGATAAAATAAAGCTATCTTTTATTCACATTTTTGGACAGTAAAATAGAGCAGGATAGACAATACAGGACCAGGCTAAACACTGTGATAAATGCTTAGGGTGTGCTTATTCTAATGCAGCCTGAATGGTTAGATTAGATTTTTATATGGTAGGCAACAAATTAAAACATGCAATAAAGCTAAGAGCACAGGACTGGGAAGGGCCAGAGAATGCCCACATATGAAATATACCTACAAACATAACCCCATCACCACCTCAGCCACACTTTTAATATAAAGTTCTACATAATTGTAGAAAGAAGAATGAAGTTATAAAGTAAAAGTACACTAAACATATTCGAGAGCAGGAGACCCAAAAAGGACCAATATTAATATAATGTGTCCATTGCCAACCATTCCTGGTAACAATAGAGGATGTTAATAATTCAAAGCTTGAATTGAAATGATATTAAGTATCCAAAAATGTATAAGCAAAACTACTCTCAAAGCTCATCTCAATTATACTTAGCAAAAATGTCTAGATATGTATGTTTACCAACACAATTATTTTAGCCTGTGTTTCATGACAGTATTTGAGTCCTTGAGGTTGCCGAGTTAAACATCCAAAACACTTGCCGTTAAAAAAAACCCTGGAAGAACTATGGATCCCCCTCTTCCCAGAGAAGCAAAAGCACATTTCTATTCTGTCTGTAATAAACTAACAGCCTTACATGACCACTTTGTCTCTAGTTCCTTACACCTTCTCGCTCTAACTGAAACCTGGCTATCCCCTTCTAACACTGCCTCTCCCGCTGCTCTGTCCTATGGTGGCCTACACCTCCCATGGGTTCAAAATTACTTTCTATTACCTCCTCTTTTGATCTCCAACAACATATTAACTCCCCTACTCATGATGATGATGATAACACCCTGAACCTTATTTTTTCGAGCATGTGCTCTCTCTCACTAACCTTTCGAATTCCCCTTTCCCCCTCTTTGACACCACTTCTTTTCCTGCTCTCTAACCTTGCCTCATACTTGCTCCCTTGCATCCCAACCCCGCCTAACCAGAGACCTTAGCTCTATTAACCTTCAGAACTTCTCAACTAATTGACTCTCCAATCTCAAACATGTTGTGCCCTAACAACGCTACCTCTGTCTATAACGCCACTCTTACATCTGCTCTTGAGCATGTAGCGCCTGTTACTACTCACTTCTCACGACGTTTGCGCTTCCAACCCTGGCACTCGATTGTATCCCGAAACCTACGACTATGTTCCCGCACTGCTGAACGTAGTTGGCGAAAGTCTCATTCCATGTCTGACTTTCTGCACTATAAATTAATGCTACGTTCCTACTACTCTGCTCTCAACCTTGCTAAAGAAACGTACTTCACCTCCCTCATCTCCTCCCTGTCTCACAACCCTAAACGACTATTTAATACTTTCAATTCCCTGCTTCAAGCGATCCCTACTACCCCTTCCACTAACCACTTTCTCTGCTGTCACTGAAGAGGATGTAATGCTCTTCTTCTTACCTCTTGTCCAACCACATGCCCCCTTGACCCCATCCCTTCCAGTCACCCTTGACTCCGACCTTTCGCTCACACCCCATATTCAGTCTCTCTCTAAAAACTGCTGTCTCCATCTTAAAAACATTGCCCGCATCCGCCATTTCCTAACACAGCATGCCACTAAGGATTTTGTCCATGCCCTGATTATCTCCCGTCTTGATTACTGTAACTCTGTCGTAGCTGGTCTCCCTCTTAACCGTCTCACCCCTCTACAATCCACCATGAATGCTGCTGACAGACTTTTCTTCCTCTCACAATGCTTTACTAACGTCTCTCCCCTCTGTCAGTCTCTTCACTGGCTGCCTGTGCGCTTCAGGATTATTTTCAAAATCCTCACTCTTACTTTCAAAGCCCTTCACAGCGGTCCCCTCCTACATCTCCTCACTCATCTCTAAATACACTCCTAACCGATCGCTCTGCTCATCCAATGATCTCCTTCTATCGTCTCCTCTATTTCTAGCTCTCATGCATGCTTACAAGATTTCTCAAGGGCTGCCCCTATTCTCTGGAATATTCTCCCCCGGCCTATCCGTCTTTCTCTGTGCCTTTATTCGTTTAAAAAATCCCTCGAGACCCACTTCTTTAAGGACGCTTACAACATAGCACATTAACGCCCTCCCATATTCTTTTAGCTCACCTTTCCTAGTCCCTCTCCTGCAATACTTTTACTAGTGTGGCTGGTCCACATTGTTTGAGCATTGTTTGAGCCCTCCTCACCTGTTAGTCAATTTGTTATATTGCATGCTACTTGTTATGTCCTGTCTAGCCATTGTACAGAGCTATGGAATTTGATGGCGCTATATAAAATAATAATAATAATTTGTGCAGGCCAAAAAATGCCCAGTTCTAGTAAACAATCTACAATCTCCTGCAGCACACACACTGTATTCTCAAGTCACCTTGAGTTTATTAGACATGCAATAAATTTAGACTAGTTTAGAAACTACCCTCTGTGCTTTGAGATATACAAATCATGACCGAGTTTTTAGTGGTTACTTTTGTTTGCTCTTGATTTGCTTGCTGTAGAGTATATATTTTGTGTAGTTTTTAGATATCATATTGTATGAATCCCATTGGAATTTACTGTATATGCACCAGTTGTTGCTTGTCAATGGATAACCCACCTCTATAGCTTTTCTAATGAACACAGAGATGGACCTGAAAAATGCCCTTTTCAAGCAATTCTCTAAGGCCACATTTTTCAAGGTTATACATAGGACAGCAAAAAATAGATCATGGTTATTATGTGTTGTGATATGTAACATATTTGTAAGATTTTAAAACTTGGTCTTAGTATTTTTTTTAACATAACACAATTATGTCTTTTGTATGTTTCATATATAATACTTACCCTTGTAGATCTGCCCTTCTGGATGAGAAGCGTGCTTTGGAGGCCCGAATTGCCCATCTGGAGGAGGAGCTTGATGAGGAACAGAGTAATATTGAGCTTTTAAATGACAGATACAGAAAATATACTATCCAGGTACAGTGTTATAATAGGACATTGCCCACTTTGTGTAACTTTAGAACATTGATTTTAGAAGCAGAAGACTAGGCTCAACCAGTCTGCGCAAGCCTTATACTAACAGATTAGGCATAAATGCTGTAGAAGCAGAAGACTAGGCTCATATAGTCTCCACAACCTATGGTAGTGATTTTAAATGTCAATTTAAATATTCAAGTATAAATACAAAAAAGAAAGATAAACAGAATAATGGAGATAACCCGTTCAAAGATACCAAAGCAATCTTTTATTCACATTTTTGGACAGTAAAAAAAGACACAATACAGGACCAGGCTAAAAGCTTGACACATGTTTTATCGAATGTGCTTATTACAAAGCAGCCTGAAAAATTAGATTAGATTGTTTATACAGTAGGCAACAACTTAAACCGTACAAGTTAAAATGCAGCTGACAGCACAGGGCTGGAAAGGACCAGAGAACACACACATATGAAATGCACCTGTGAACATAACCCCCGCCATCATCTCAGCTATAGTGATCATGATAGATATATAAAACATAAATAGAAGAATGAAGTTAAAAAGTGAAAACATATTCGGGAGCAGGAGACCCAAAAAAGTAACAATATTTATATAATGTGTCCATTGTATGTTAATTATTCAAAGCTTGAAAAGCTTGAAAATGATATTAAAAACATTTATAAGCGAAGCTACTCAAAGTAAATCTCAATTACACTTGGCAAAAATGTAGAGATATGTACTGTATGTTATAGAACTTAAAATTTACCAACACAATTATTTTACCTTGTATAACATGACAAATCATATTTGAGTCCTGGAGGATTGTGGGTTGCTAAGTTAAACATCTAAAACACTTGCTGTTGATAAACCCCTTGAAGAACTTTCCACTTTCCATTGTCATTAGTGCAGGCTAAAAAGAATTTGCATGCAAGAATTTAGACTGATTTAGAAACAGCACTCTGTGTTTAGATTATGAGATAAACAAATAGTTTTTTTTTGTTTGTCTCTTGATTTACTTTACTGGATAGTATATATTTTGTGAGCAACCTTAACCTTAACAGTAGGAGTGTAGTTTTTATATAGCATATTGAATTAATCCCATGGCATCTATATGCACCATTTGTTACCTAGCAATGGATAACCCACCTCTAACACACGTTTTAACAGCATTCTCCCATCTTGCCTACATGACCCATCTTCTACTTTTGGCACTGAGGATTCATGGTGTGCTTTTTAGTATTTGTTTTTTTTAACCCTTTGAGTGTCTTATGGCAATGTAGCCCTGATTATACACATGTGCATTTAGCCACATGAACATTTATCATGTTAGTGTTAGTGATTTATTTCATACATGTTAGGGGGTTTATTCATTATTGATTCATTTCATTAATTTACTTTTAGGTTTATGAATTAAAAGTAATATTTGATTATGTCATTTATATCTGAGTTTTTCTCTTTGAACCCTTTCTTTCCTCTTTGGTTTTGGTATTTAAGTGTAAATGCCTATGCATTTTCCTCGGTTTTCAAATAAATGACAGATTTTTAGTAGTTATTTATAAATTAGATTTTTCTTGCCCTATGATTATTGGAAGGTATTCACAACATGCTGTTTTATTTTTTACTGTGGAAGGTTTCTGATTCTACAGACCTCCCCTCTAACATCTAAAATATCTGAAAACTGACCTATTTGCTTCCATTATTCAGTCTCAGCTACCCAAAGACACAAAGTGAGGTGAAAATGAAGGAGAATCTAAATCTTATGAACAGTAATTTAAGTTGGCTACTACCTGCTCCTCTATGTGTAAGGACACTGGGTGCTAGATCAGGTAGGAGTCTCAATGCACCGGCAGGCTCAGATTCAGAGCATGGCCGTAGGCAGGCTGATGATGTATCCAGTTCTGGGCTGCGCTCCACTTTAGCCTTAGTCCTTCTCTTGGGTGCCATTAATAGGTGTTCTAAGAACTAGCAGAAAATAAACTTGGGGCGACAAGCTCAGTACAGGCAGAAAAATTGAAGGGCACCAGCAAGGCAAAAGGTAGGAGCACGCCTTGGAAGCCCTCAGACAGGGCACACGCCCACACTGAGGCTAGGATAATGCCTGGTTTATATTGGGCCTTAGTTGCTTGAACAAGGGGCAGATGTGTCAAGAGCAAGCTGAAATAACATGGCCTAGGAGAGACAGAAGGAAATAGCAACCCAAGATCTACCTGGTAGAGTAATGGATAGGTGATTCAGCTGGAATCCACAAGGTTGCTGGTTCAAATCCCTGTGGATCCTGACAGGTTTTTTTAAGGCCTATTTAGTGTCTTCTACTTCACTCTATTAACATCTGCTACTTCTGCTATTTCATGCATCCACTACTCTTTCAGCAAAGTAATATTTCCTGATGTTACTTTTAAACCTTTGCCTCTGTAGCTTAAGACTATGTCCTCCTGTTGTGCTAGTATTGTTCACTCCCTTTAAGTATTTACATGTTTCTATCATATCCCCCCATCACTTGTTTCTTCCAGGCTTTATATGTTAAGATTCTTTTAACCTTAACATATCTATATCCTTCTGGAGATACGGTCTCCAGTACTGTACACAATACTCCAATTGAGGTCTCGCCAGTGCTCTGTACAACAGCATGACCACTTCCCTCTTTCTACTGCTAAGACCTCTCCCAATACAACCAAACCCAAACATTCTACCTTTAAATCTTCTGAAATAATTACACCATAATCCCTTTCCTCACATGTTGAGGTTAGGACAGTATTAAAAATGATATATTCTGGACTTGCAGCCCTGAATACATTACACTCTTCTCTTGGGTTGTCCTGTTTATCAAAAAAATGTTGCTCTGGGCATTTGCTAACAGCATGGAAACATGGAAGCGTGTTTTAAGGTCATTTTTTTCCATGCAGACTGGATACAATGTAACTGATACATTGCAATTAACACAGCATAGCTAAACACTAAATCCCCAGCCTGTAAATATAGAAACATAACATTTGACAGCAGGCAAGAACCATTGAGTCCATATAGTCTACACTTTTCCGTGCTTTAAAGACTCATGACCTTAATCAATCAGTCCTGGGTCTGGTCTTAGATTCAAGGTTTCTCATGGAAGTTTAAATTCCCTTAGTTTGTTAAGCTCCGCCACTTCTTTCTGTCTGTACTTGTGTGGTGTTAACCTCTTAACTGCTTGAATGCAAAACTACTGATTCTGCTAGTGCTACACAAAATACATGTAATGTATGTTTGTTGTCTAAGAGCAACGTTTATGTGTATGTGTAGTTAATCTATTTAGCATAAATGTAACTGTGGATTTTGCCACCTGGCAGTTTAAGTGTGTCCCCTCACCTTGCCGAGCCTAGAGCGGCTGCTTTTCATACTAAGTTCCTTTTCAAACCTTTGAGAGTGTTATGAAATAATCTAAACAATGTGCCAAATTGATTGTTGTGTGCATGGCACCATAATTGCAATGAGCTGAGGCCATTTTTTCCTTTTAAAATTTTCCGGCCATGAATTGCATTCCCTGCCCATTAGGTTCGCATGAAAATCGAATTTTTAATTTGGGAACTAAATTTATTGCCTGATGCCCACAATCACTCTCACTCACTTTCTCACACTCTCATTCTAGCTCGTGCTCTCTCTTTCTCATGCTCTCTAAATGTTTTCCTACCTTCTCTTCCAGCCACTTTCACTTCTTTTAACTTCAATCTCCTTCCATATCTTTGCTGACATAACCTGGCACAAACTTCCAATGATGTCCTCTCCCTGATCCTCCAAACATCGGAGAGAACGTCACCAAAAGGCAGTGCTTTCACTGATGTACTCTCCCTTGATCCTCCAATTGAACAATCCACCATTAAGAGAGCATGAGAGTCTAGACCAGAATGAGAATTTGAGAGTGTATGAGTGAAAGGGATCAACAATCTGGCACTTTCACACGCCTCCAGAGCTTCAGCTATCAGGTTTTTGTGGCCCCATGCCAAGTGTCATGGACCAGGTACACAGGTAGGGCAGGAGCCCAGGTGCAGGGGATACTACAGACGGGCGGAAAGAAACGAACAACAGACTGATTATGATTATGATAACATGGTTTGTATTGCTGAAGAGAGTATAAACATATACAGATGGTAAGTCTCTTGGTTGGAAACCCGCTGTATGGGGCGCACATGTCAGGAAGCCCTCTGGATGGGGCGCACACGACAGGTAGTCCAGAAACATTAATGTCAAGGCCCAGACTGAAGGGCTGGGTAGGTTTATAAAGGCTGTGTACCCCAGGTGATAAGGTGCAGCTGGACATGATAATCAGGTCTGACTGCTTCTGAGTGGCAAGGGCGGCCACTAGTGGTTGATAAAGAAAATGAGCAGCACATTTTAACAAATTAAACAATTTCTGACAGCGAAAGCTGGAACGTTACACCAAGCCATTGGGTCATATATATATATAATTGTTGAGTGGATACCATATCCATGCAACTAATGATTCCACAGAATATAAATAATATTTTCTATTTAGACAACACTGATTCATGTGTCTTAAATAGGTGGAGACAATGACCACAGAGCTGTCAGCAGAGAGAAGTTTCTCTCAAAAGGCAGAGAATGCCCGTCAGCACATGGAGAGGCAGAATACGGAGCTAAAAGTCAAGCTAAATGAGTTGGATTCCACCATCAGATCAAAATACAAGATTGCCATTACCTCGCTGGAGTCTAAGATTGCACAACTGGAAGAGCAATTAGAACAGGAATCAACGTGAGTAAAAAAAATTTAAAAAATTCTTAACTGCAGTTTTAATTTTAGAATGGGAGTCCCAAACTGCCTCTGAAAGCAACATCAGCACAAGCATTGTGCATTGCCAGTTTGTGAAATGGAGGACACTGGAGGGGTTTATAGCTGCAAACGGGGGGCGGGGTGTTCAACAAGTTCATATACTGTAAGTATAAGTGTCAAGTAAGTTGTCAAGTGTCCACATACTCTTGGTCATATAGTGTACTTTCTACCATGGTAACAGTTACTGTGGAGTGTGTGATGGTGGACGATTGACGTGATTGCACACTGCCAGCTGATCTATTGAGAGACCACCTTGCAGGCATGTTGGTAAAGAAAATAAATGAGGCCACAAATGATCCCTACTTAAGGGGGTCCTCATCCACAATAATAAATATAAAAATTGAAACATTTAGTTTTAAACTTAAAAAAGTGTTTAGGGATGGAAACCTATTCACATTCTGGCAGGCATATGTATTTTCTACCTAGAATGTGTGTCTTTAACGCAATTATGGAATTTAACCCTTCCAAATGTGTCTATCCATGTGCTATACTATGTACTGTAGCCATTAGGGTCTACTTGTGCAATATATGTATATGTATAACCACAACTATTGTGTACATTTGCAAAGTGGGGAGAGGGCTTTTAAGAGGGATGATAGGGGAATAATAGGGGGTTTGTGTGAAATTGGGGAAAGTTTGTATGTGGGTTTTTCAAAATATATCCAATATTTTGATAGGATACACAGTTTAGCCTAACTAGGCATCTATAAATAGCTTAACTTCTCCTGGGAAGAAAACAAAAAGGTTTTTTTCCTAGTTAAAGTATAAGCAGTGTATAGGATTCTCACCTAAATGTAATATTTTGAAAGCTATCTTGGCCTTTGGCAGGGAAATGTGCCCCATTCCTGGCACTCAAATGGTTAAGTAAACAAGGGAAGCCAGAGCTTAAATCATTTTGTAATTTATACCAAAGGCCATCTTTTAAACAACAAAAATGCATTTAATAAAAAACGAACAGACAAAAGCATTTAACCTTTGGTTTCTTTATTTAAACATATTAATAGAGAACGAGTTTTGTCCAACAAGCTAGTGCGACGTGCTGAGAAGAGGCTAAAGGAGATACTTCTGCAAGTAGAGGAGGAACGAAGAAATGCTGATCAGTTTAAAGAGCAGGTATGCTCCTGGCTTTGGTAAAATTTTACTGCTTGGTGGATCAATGTAGATTACTTACCTTTTTCGTTAACTGTTATTCAGTTAAATGAAAGTGCTCTTGGGTATTTTACTATGATTCACGTTGGGATCCCATGTATTAGGATTCCCTAATTGATATAGCCTTTTTTCTATCTCAAATGTTTCTGAATCTGTGCTGGGACTGTGTTTATATTTGTATTTTTGAAATGTGGGGGCATTAATTCACACGGGGGTGCTGGCTGGGGGCATCACATAACTCTATAAGGGGGGCTGGGTAATTGTATATTTATCCCATGTGGGGCTAGCTAGGGGCAATACACAATGGTGTGGGGGTATTAGGGTGACCACATCAGCCATGTTTTCCAGAACACATAACTTTTACATATTGCTGACCAGCCCAGATAAAATGCTGCCTAGTCAGATATACATCCCTCATACCGCAGGGTAGCATTTTATCTGTGCGGCAGCTATCTGGGGTGATTACATAAATCAATACTAAAGCAAGGGGCAGGCTGGGGCATAAATACAAATAGTGCTGACTGAGCATGATACATAAGGGGGAAAAAACAAAAAAAAAGGGGGATCGATAGCAAAGCAGTGTGGAAAATACTTTTTTTTTTATTGTTGTAGCTTAGCCCGACTGGATGTGGGTGTCGATGTGGCAGAGCCTGTCCTAGTGTGTGTGTGTGTGTTTTTGGGTGTTGGTGTGGCAGAGCCTGTCTTGGTGTATGTGTTTGGGTGCCGTTGTGGCAGATACTGTCCTGGTGTGTGTGTCTGGGTGTCGGTGTGCAGAACGTGTCCTGGTGTGTGTGTTTGAGTGTAGTGTGGCAGAACGTGTCCTGGTGTGTGTGTTTGAGTGTCGGTGTGGCAGAGCCTGTCCTGGTGTATGTATTTAGTCATCTCTTTCCTGGCACATTACTTACTGTAGGAATAAATAGAACTATTTAATTTTTGTTTATCCTGAGATAAAACACCCTCCCGACCCTCTGTCTGACTAAGACAAACTGATACAATTAGGTGGAGAGAGCCCTGCTCGCAAGCTTACAATCTTGAGGGAATGGGGTGACAAACATAAGGCACAGAGAAAGGAGGAGGTAGTGTGGTGGTTGTATCAATGACAAGGAGGTTCTAGCAGCTAAGATGGTATGCTTCTCTGAAGAAGTGAGTTTCTTGTATGTTGAGAAGGTGAATGCTGAAGGTTAGTTGGAAGTAGATTCCAGAGATATGTCGCAGCTTGAGTGAAATCTTGTAGACTGGGAAGAGGTGATAAGTGAGGAGGAGAGCCTTAGCCTATTAGAAGTAAGGATCGAGTAGGACTATTTGCTTATGAGGGCAGAAATGTATGGAGGAGCAGTGTTATGGAGGGCCCTGTATGTTAGTGCAAGGAAGATAAGCCTAGCAGCAGCATTTAATGGGCGGATGTGAGACATGTTTTTTAGGTGCAGGTGGTATGATCTGGCGAGGGACTGAATGTGAGGGATGAAGGAGAGGTTGACCCCAAGAAATCGGGCCTGGTTAGTAGGAGAGATAGTCGTGATAATGGTGATAGAGAATTCAGGTAGTGGAGTGGAGATGGAAGGAGGGAAGATAATGAATTCTGTTTTAGAAAGATTAAGTTTCAGGTAGCGTTGTGACATCCATGAAGAAATAGCAGACAAGCAATTGGTAATACGGGACATGAGAGATGTAGAAAGATCAGGAGTACTGATGTACTCCCAATCCCATCACATAAGATTCTATCCTATATTATCTGCCAAGAACTGATGTCATCTTTATCTAGTACTCATGGATGCCAAGGAAATAAGATTCTGTCTATTTATTTCCATAAAAAGGCCCAAAATCCTCAGTGTGGCAGAGCCTGTCCTGGTGTGTGTGGGTTTGGGTATCGATGTTGCAGAACATGTCCTGGTTTGTGTGTGTGTTTGGGTGTCAGTGTGCCAGAGACTCTCCTGGTGTGTGTGTTTGGGTGTTGATGTGGCAGAGCCTGTCCTAGTGTGTGTGTTTGGGTGTCGGTGTGGCAGAAGGTGTCCTGTGTGTGTGTCCGGGTGTCGGTGTGGCAGAATGTGTCCTTGTGCGTGTGTCTGGGTGTTGGTGTGGCAGAGTTTGTCTTGGTGTGTGTGTGTTTGGGTGGCGGTGTGGCAGAGCCTGTCCTGGTGTATGTATTTAGTCTTTTCTCTCCAGGCACATTACTTACTGTAGGAATAAATAGAGCTTTTTAATTTTTACCTATCCAGAGATAAAACACCCTGCTGAATTTGTAGTCACTTCAGAGGAAAACATTCTAGGCCCAGAAATTAGTGAGAGGAAAAGTAACGGTTTTGTGTTATTTGCTCTACTTCAATCTGCATGTTTTATTAAAAAGTATCAAAGGGACTACATTTTCTTCCCAGTCCCATCACATAAGATGCTATCCTATATTATCTGCCAAGAACTGATGCCATCTTTATCTAGTACACATGGATGCCGAGGAGTAAAGATTCTGTATATTTATTTCTATAAAAAGGCCCCAAATCCTCAGCACCAGGCCCATGATGCCCTGCCCAAAAGATTCTAAGAAGTATATTTTTTTATCTCATGGATAAAAGTGAGAAACGTATATATCATACAATCACTTCATAAACACATACCAAATACACTGCATATTGAAGAAAATATGCTTATAAAATAGTTTTTTGCCATTTGCCAATTGAAAAATAATGTCCCGGATTTCATTTTAAAAATCTGATCACCTTAGTCTAATTGTATTAATGAGAATCATGTCTTGCCTGTTCCAACAGTTTTGTTATTTAGCAGATTGTTTTTGGTTTAACTGTTTCTCTCTTAACCGGTAAGTACACAAGGAATGTGAATGTATTAAACTTCAATCATCTCTGATGATTGTCTAAATAAGTTAGTAGTACATGGGAATTGTAGTGAACCTTACAAACTGCTTCTCTGACAGCTGGAAAAAGCGCATATCAGAATGAAGCAGCTAAAAAGGCAGCTGGAGGAGGCCGAAGAGGAGGCATCAAGAGCAAATTCGAACCGTCGACGACTACAAAGGGAATTAGAAGATGTTACAGAGTCAGCAGAGTCCATGAACAGAGAAGTGAATACACTTAGAAGCAGGCTTAGGTAAGCTGTGTTGTAAATTAATACACATTCAATAGAGTGTTGCAACTCCTGTTTAGTAGTCATTGCCTTCTGTGTACGGTGCCTCAAGCCATTACATAGATCACAAAAAAAGAAAAACAAAGATCCCTTAATAGAGCAGTGGTCACTGAAGCCAAGTGAAATTTACTGCCACCGTCCTGCACTGCAGCTCCTCGATGCTGCTCACAGACTTCAGCAGGGGGCGCGGCCTCCCTCTGCCTTCTCTGCTAAAGCACAGAGCAAGTAGGATGTCACGTGAACTCCGCTTCCTCTGTGCAGTCCAGAAGACCCTCCCACAAGTAAGTAGCAGGGCTTGAGGTGCGGCTCACGTAAGATCAGTTGCCCTGGCTGCCGCATGTTGGACGCCCCTGCCTTATTTAAAAAAAAAAAAAACGGAAAAAAGATTTCGGCCGGCCCCTTGGCTGGGCCCCCCTGCCGCCGGGGCCCGGTCGCAGTCGCGACCCCTGCGACCCCGGTGGTTCCGCCACTGCCTTCCAGGTAGGACTAAAAAGAGGTCAAAGGGAAGACACAAAGTTAGCCAAAACTTAGATTTGTTATTGTCAAAAACAATCATAATAATGTGTATCTATCAAATTTTAATCCCAAAAACAAAAGCATTCGGAATTTCACCTGTTGGTTGAGGAATATATAGGGAAAAACAGGAGGAGTTCCACCGACCGAACATGGAACGTCATAAAAATACACAGGTCAGACCTGGCTGCCTGATCTAAAACAGCCCCATGAGATACTGACAAAAGTCAGTATGGGAAATTAAAAATCTCCACTGGGGAATTATACACATTGTGAAATTCAACTTGCCTAGAAGGAATTGCAATGGAAGTTTAGTACAGGTAGTGGAACTCAAGAAACCCTGAATATACCTTATTTATCAAGTATAAGATGGACCTATTTACCTAAACTCCGGGGCTGTATGGATCAACATACATAATTTTCTGCATTTGCTGATCGAATTTCTCAAAGCCAAATACTGCAGTGGTTTCAGCATACTTTTGTCTCTGTTGGCAGTAGTGTACATGATGCCAAAGCTGCAGGTTGACTTTGTGGTGGGCCCAGCTGCTACAAAACCCTCTCCATTTGTGTTCCAGAGGGCCCAGCATGCTGACTGAGTCTGAGCTCCAGCATATGACATAACTTTCCTAATCTCAGGGGTAACTGTTTATTTCAGTAATTTGTACTTGGATATAATGCTGTCATAAATATACTCACCCCAGTTCCAGCGTCGGCAGAATGCAGCGTCGGGTTTCCTCTCCCCCTCTGCTTGCCGACACAGAGCAGAGGCTTTGTGCAGGCAGGCCCCCTCCACTGCCAGCAGAGGCCAGCAGGGAGGAGGACGCGCTCCCAGGTTGCTATGGAGACGCGTCTCCTCCCTGCTGCCGATAGACGCCGGCAACGAAGGAGTCACGTGTGACGTCATTTTGGCGCCATTTTGGTAATCAGTGCTTAAGTATAAGCTGATTGTTGCCTCTATACCTAATCGTTCCTGTTCCTATCTACCCATGTACCAGACCTTCTTCTGTGATTTTTGACCAGCCTACCTTGCAGCCTGCCCCGACCATTTGCGTGTGACCTGACTTAGATATAGATTCTCCCTTTTGTACCTCTCTCGGACTTTGTGTGTGAGTTGCGGTTTGCTATTAGGAACCACCAGCCTTTTAGCTCACGGGTCAGCCGTGATAAATACACATCCCGTTTTCAGGACTTTTGGAAAGGAGGTTCACCCCAGGCATTAATTATTTTCTTGTGTTTATCCTTCCCAGACGTGCTCCTATTCAGTTTACAACCCGAACCATCCGTCAGGTTTATCACCTTGAAGCTGTATCTGATGATGAAGCAGAGACAAATAGCGGAGGACCATCTGTCAACCAGCAGCAGCCCCAGGTGGAATAAAAGTAATTTTTAAACTTGCCAATAAATGAACATATAAGAAGCAACCATATATTGAATAACAGAAACAAAGATACAGGTTGTGCCGCCATACTTAAATCAATGTTGTCAAAAATAAAAAAAAAAGCTATAATTGTAGAAATGTCATGTATTGAAACGGTAGAAACACTGGAATGCTGGAGTTTTTCAGAGAGATATTGTAAAGCATTATTTAATGTGATGATAGTATCAATAACCATGCTGAAATACCCTTCATTTTAAATCACAGACTGTCTACAGGGCCTGACTTTTATTTTCTTTCTTTCCTTATTTTTCTTTTTTTCTTCTTTTAGAAGAATTGTTAGACATTTTATCATACAAGTCTAATGGCAAAACTCTGCATTGATTAATTCCCTACATAAAATGGAACAGCCTTAAGTACCAACAATATAAATAATGCTATTAAAACTTATCTGTACATTAATCAAAGTGACTAGCTGTGGGAACAATAAATCTTCTACAGTAGGGTTAACTACCATTATATTATCCTAGGTTTTTTTGATGATGTTTTCCCTTTCATTTATTATTTCTTCCCTTTTTAAAGAATATGCTAGTTGTATTATGTGTTCAGAAAATTGATTTAAACCTTACTGGCCAATTAATTTTTAGTATTTCAGCTTATTTCAGTTAATCCCTTCATATCTCCTTCATGTTTTTATAGATTCCTTTAATGATGTATGTCTGTTTTTTAAGTGTATGCCATTAAGACACCTCTTTTAATGTTCATGTTACACTATGTTAATTTTTGTGTACATATATTATTAATCGGTTATCTCAGATACCTTTCTAACTAAGTTTAACTTTGAGCTTACATAGAGCTATTTCACCAATTATTGTAAGAAAGTTATGTTACGATTTCAGAAGGCAGTATCCAGATAAGAAAATAAATAAATATAATAGATAAATGAAAAAGGAAATGAAAACAAACAACCTCCTCAGCACACTCCCCTAACTGACTAAATATTAAAAGTCCACATACACTGCAGTGCTGGAATCACTAAATATAAGTGAATATGTTCAACTGGCAGATAGGCCAGCCTTGTTTAAAACCAGTGCTTCATTATGTTATAATTACAAAATGTAATAACTTGATCTATCTTGAATGCCTGTGAGTGTTGAGGAAATAATAGGGGTTGAGTGTGTCCAGACATCCCACATGCTACTGTAATCTAAATACTTTAAAGGAATATTCCAGGTTGCATTTGTTGATTATTAAAAGTCATTTTTAATCTTCAATTTTTATTATTTTTAAAAATTGAGGCACAAAAGAAAAAATTATTATTTTCTTGTTAACACCTAAAATAACATCGACTCTGTGTTTGTCGTCCTTAAGAACAATTTACAGATGTTGTATATCACCTATAGAATTAGTTCACTGGGTAGACATAAATGATTTATGTCTTTACATGCATACACTCTAAATATACCTTTTTTGTTAGAACTGTGTGTGAAATTTGGAACCTATTAAAAGATATCATATAAATCCCTGCCTGTGGAAAGTATATTTTCTTCTTCTTGTGCATTGAATTCCTAAGTTAAAAAAATGCTATAGAGGTGTAATGAGAACCAGGGTTATGGCACTGGGAACATGTGTTTATTTTAGTATGATTATTGCGTTATATACATTTTCAGAGGTAATATTTTCAGAGGTAATTCAGACTTGTGCATTCATATTCGGGCGAACATGAAAATGAACACAAAGGGTGCATTTTCATTGTTCAGCCCGAATACCGAACATACGAACATGGCGGCGGCGGCAAAAGGTATACGAAGACGAAGACACACAACATGAACAATCTTCGTGTTCGTCTTTTTTTACTAATCTCCCTGGTCCCTTCCCCATCTAGCCTACCTTATCTACGCAGCATTGCAGGGGTTAACGGGAGCGGAAATCCGTAGGTTCACTGTCAGGGCCGTGCAAAGGACTCTATTGGTTGCTTGCAGGGGCCTTGTCTGGCATCAACCAATTGGTACTCATTTTTGTTGATAAGGTTTAGACATTAATGGCTGTGTAGAAAAATAAAACAAAGTGATAGGTGCGTACAGTGTATAAAACTAAATTAGGTTACTAAATTGTTGAGCTGCAAGTCAACCAAAGAAACAAAACCCCCACAATTGTTCCAATATCAGGGTTTTCACTTTTTGTGAACACATTTTGGAGAGGGGGAAGTTTTATTAATCGACTAGGAAGAGTAGAAATGAAATGGATTTACAGTTTAAAAACCCTGATATCTAATGGGTTAAATAACGACTTTGAACTTTATCATTTCTTTGAATGAAACACATTGCAACTATATTAGGGCTGCAACAACTAATCGATAATAATCGATAATGAAAATCGTTGCTAACGAATTTCATTATCCATTAGTTGAATCGATTTTTATCGATTATAAAATGAGGGTTTTTTCAGAGCAAATGCTCTGAAAAACACCCCTCGTTTTATAATCCGTTTAGTCTGACTCACAGCAGCAGCTCCTACTTACCAGTCCCTCCCTGTAATCACTGTGACAACTGGCCCCGCCCCTTCCTTCTCCA
>VKOC01029581.1:0-13229 GCA_009364415.1 Spea multiplicata
CTCCTCAGCCAGCCCCTTAGCTGAAGGAGCATTATGGGAGATGTAGTCTTGCAGCAGCTGGAGGGCCGAGTTTGGAGATCCCTGCTCTAATATGTACAGTGGCAAAAGCCACATAGGCACTTCATCATGTAGACTACAAATTCAGATTGACAATTCATTTAAGTATTGATATTAAACCTGTTTCTTTTCATAGGATGTGTGAAGAATTTAGCAGCAATGACATTATTACAATGTTAGGGACCAGGAACCGGACAGACCACAAAACGTAGTGCTGTAGGCTGGATAATGGGCTAGTCCAAAGAAGAGTAACCGTGGTAACTCTGACAGGCTGTTAATTAGCCTTCAGCTGAGAAACTCTGGAGTAAGTAGAAAAACACCCAGACCATAACATACAATTAATACAATGGCCATAAGTATACATGCCATTCAAAAGGGGTGAGCCAACTGGTTTTTAAATTTGGGCTTAGTTGAGGCAGTGAGCAATTCTTTTACCTTTTTAGACCTTCTAAATTACATCAGTGGTTGTTATTGAAATAGATGGCTGATCTTTTTGTCATTTTAGCAAAATTTACCAATATTTTTGTATGATATTGCATACCTGGGGTGTAATTATTATTGTCACGGAAGCCTTGGAATTTGGGCAGCGGCTGGAGGCTGTATTTCCCACGATAGACGCTAGACCCCTGGATTGCATTACATACTTCCAGCAGGTGACAGTGGGCACTAATTACAGTGCAATATCTGGTTCCTTTGCTTGGATTTATGTTTAAGTCACTCTGTATCTGATTGGGGGTATAGGGTGACAACAGTGAGAGAGCCGGAGCTCTCTAGATCCCAGTTTCGCCCTTCCTCCTGCCTGTCTGACCAGTATTATTGGTTCTGATGGCAGGATTGTGTTCATGTGTTTTACATATGGTGTGATGCATGCTGGTTGTAGCTCACCACCACCTTATCGAAAAGCTCTTGGAGGCTGGTGGTGATTCCTTCCTCAATAAAGTGAGTTCCTGATTTACCTCAACGCGAGTCTCGTCTTGTTATTGGGTCTCGGTGCTAGTCTCGGTGCTGCCCTTGTCTGGGCGGTAAAGCGCTGTATTGCTATACTTCTGCGCCGAGGTCCCGAAGAGCTATGATTCTTGCTGTCTCCTTTGCTAGTCCTGCCTGACGGTTGAAGTTTTTTGTTCCCGGTGGCCATGGGGAGAAAGAAGGATCGTCTGGCGGGTGTACCCAGTCGGGGTACAGGTTATTCGTGGCACAAATATTATTATTATACTTTATTCTGCAGCACTGTACAAGATGAAAGTTTTACAGATAACGACAAGTACAATATAGCAATTGACATACAGATACAAGAGGAATGGAGGGCCCTTTTCCCATAGGAACTTACAATCTAGGTGGATAAGGGGTGAGAAAAAGGAGGTGAGGACTGCGTGGTAGTGAATGATGTTAATGTAGGGCGAGATAAGGGTTGTAAGTGGGTGAGAAAGTTTTGATGTTTATGTCTGTGGTAGGCTTCCCTGAAAAGAAAAGTTTTTAAGGAGCATTTCAAGGAGGGTAGAGTTGTGAGAGTTGGACATCCGGGGGAAGAGAGTTCCAGAGGGTTGGTGTTGCACAAGAGTAGTCCTGTAGGGGGGCATGGGAGGAGGTCATAAGTGAAGAAGCAAGGAGCAAGTCATTGTTGGATCAGGCTGGAGTATATTTGCTGATGAGGGAGTATAGGTAGAGGGGAGTGGCATTTGTGAGAACTTTGTTAATATTTTGAATTTAATTCTGCTATGTGGAGCCAGTGGAGGGACTTGCAGATAGGTGCGGCAGATGCAGAGCGTCGGGTGAAATAGATTAGTCTGGCAGAGGCATTGAGGACAGACTGGAGGGGGGATAGTAGGGAGAGAGGGAAGCTGGTAAGTAGGTTGTTGCAGTAAACTAGACAGGAGATTACGAGTGAGTGGATTAGTTGTTTTGCGGTGCTAGCAGTCAGGAATGGACAAATTGGTTGTGGCAGGATTTAGAGAGTGATTTGACGTGAGGGATATCCGAGGCAGCGGACTTGTGGTGAAAGAGAGATAGTGGTACCATCAACAGTTATAGAAAGGTCAGAAAGGGGAATATAGTTAGAGGGAGGGATTAGAAGGAGCTCAGTCTTAGACATATTTATCTTGAGATGGTGAGAGGCCATCCAGGAAGAGATGCCAGATAGGCAGCTGCTGATCTCAGAGAGGGCAGGTGCATAGAGATTGGGGGTGGAGAGATAGATTTGTGTGTCGTCTGCATAGAGGTGGTATTTGAAGCCAAAGCTGTTAAGGAAGTATAGATGGAGGACCCAGGACAGAACCCTGAGGTACTCCAACAGACAGAGGCATTGAAGAGGAGGAGTCGCCATCAAAAGACACAGAGAAGGATCTGTTGGAAAGATACAAGTTAATCCAGGAGAGAGCAGTGTCACAGAGACCAAGAGAGCTGAGAGTCTATAGGAGGAGGGGGTGGTTGAATGCGTCGAAAGCAGCAGAGAGGTCAAGTAAGATTAGAAATAGAGTAGTGGTCATTGTTTTCTGCAGATATGAGGTCGTTTTGTGACCTTGGTGAGAGCAGTTTCAGTCAAGTGCTGTGGGTGGAAACCAGATTGCAGGGGGTCGAGCAGGGAGTTTGAGGACAGAAAGTGGGTTAGATGGTCATAGATTAGTTTTTCTAAGAGTTTAGATGTTATTGGAAGTAGTCATATGGGGCGGTAGTTAGCAGGGGAATTTGGATCAAGGCAGGGTTTCTATGTTTGAATGGGGATAGCTATATGCCAGTAGAGAGTGAGGAGTTGAAGATGCGAGTGAGGGCAGGAGTAAGGCTAGAGGGGAGTGATGTCTTTAGGTATTAAGGGATGGGATCGAGAGGACAGTGAGGTGTAAGGAACACAGTAGAGCGTGAACTTCATTCACTGTGCTTCAGTGGAAGAAGCTGAGAGAGGCAGAGGGGTTGATCTCGGAAGAAGGAGGAATGTAGTGACTATGCACTGGAATGTTATTGCGGATGGATTGTGGTTTTTTTGGAAATAGTCTGCAAGATCTTGGGCACTAAAGGCAGATGAGGGAGGTGGTGTGGGTGGGGTGACGAGAGAGTGGAAGGTAGAGAAAAGTCATTTGGGGAAAAGTATGTTTCTTACCTCATTAAGTTAGTGCGGGAGCATTTTTGTAAATAGCTCGTCTACTTTGAGTGCCAGGGCTGAAGCTGACGACGTGGAGCTTTGCGAAGTTGAAGGGGAGCAAATGAGCAAGTTGAATTAGATTAAAAAATCGGAGAGGATCAACATCGCCCAGATTTCTACAGGCGTGGCGGCGAGGAGGAGGGGAAGTAGGTTTAGGTGTTAGTGTGAGATTGTAGGTGAGGAGATGGTGATCGGAAATGGGGAAATGAAATTCATTCACACAATCATTTATTCTCTCACTAATTCACACAAATAATTTACACATATTAATTAATGCATTCTCACAAATGCATCCGCACATTCATTCATACTCTCACTCATTCAGACAATTCACCGACACATTAATTCATACACACTCTAATTAATTCATTTTCTCACTCATTATTACTATTTATTTCAATACTCTTACTACCCTCTTCCTCACTATCTACCCATTCTCCCTTCTCACTATCTACCGCCCTCAGCCTCTCTTCTCATTCTTGTGCACAATTATAAGTATTTTTAATGAAACTATTTATTTGCTTTTATAAACTTTTAGAACAAATGATACAATCCTTTTTGACAAACAATTCACCATAATTATTGCAAAATGCATATCGCTGCAGTCAGCTTAATAATATCAAAAATACAGAGACGCCAAAAACTGCATTATAACTAGTACATTTAACTGAAGCAAGTACAATTACTGCTTGTGTAGAACACTTTGGCAGAGTAAAAAAGCAATGTCAAATCTAATTTTTATTCTCTTCGTTTTGATAGATGTAGACACAAGAGGAAGTGAAAAGAATTGGCAATCAATTTAAATGTTTGAAATATTTTTAAAATAGGAGAACTTCTTATTAAAGAGGTAATGGTTTGTTAACCAATTGTACAAGGGAGGCCTACAACTCTATCATTTCACAATAAAATAGAGGCCACTTAAAAGATCTGAACAGATCTCAAGAACATTTTTAACTTGTGTCATGAACAGTAATACAACTCCAATTGATTAAAGAAAATCAAGGGGGTTCAGGTATATAGGGAATACTATATAACCACCTGACCTAAAATAACAGTCAACTCAATGCTTATCATTATATAACATATTTAGATGACCAGTTGCAGTGAGTAGTCTACTTTCCTTGTCCTGTTTCACTGCCATTTAATCTAAATATCTAGAAACAAGTGATGAATAGAAGAACCGGATTAAAAGGATGATATAACATTTTGACAGAGTAAAAAGCAATGTCAAATCTAATCTTAATTCTCTTCATTTTGATAGATTTGTATACAAAGGGAAGTGAAAAGAATCTGCATCCAATTTAAATGTTTGAAATATTTTTTTAAAATAGAAGACCTTTTTAATAAAGAGGTAATGCTTTGTAAACCAATTATACAAGGGAGGAGCTTTATCATTACCCAGTAAACCTCTTAAAAGGATGATATAACACTGTTCATCTGCCCACAGAATTTATATTTTGAAATTTTATACATTATGACCCTGGTGATTACTTTTGTAAGGGTTGTTTGCTACAATATACAATTATATTTTAATATGGTTATAAAGTCCATTGCATAGCACTGCAGAAAATGGTGGTGCTATATAAACATAACAATGAATTGATCCTATTGGATTATACCTTGAGGCAGATATGTCTTTATGATTAGTTGCATCCTCCCTTGACTTTTTCCAGTATAACGTTTGCATTTTGACTTTGTCTTTGTACACTTCTTCTTGACGTGTAGAATGACAATGCAGCATTATATTATTATGTTCGTTAAGATAACATTGTTTCAGCCTTCTGTAATAAGTTATTGATTATTTAGAAATCTGGGACTGCATTAGCTCAAGTAGCTATTTTAGGCCTAGTTTCCCTGCAATATTCTCTAATTTTCACACATCAGAGTGTTCAAGTTTACTATGGTGTCTGGACTAAAGGCTACTATTTCAAGTATGAAAAAAAAATAATTTTATGTGGATCACAACCTTTGTTTCCCTTTCAATTTATATTTTTTATTTCTTTCAGAATGTGTTTAAAGTATGTCTTTTACAAAGTGTTCCAGTAATAAATGTTAAATGATGTAATCTGCTATAAATCATAATAGAGATTTCTGTGCTTACTTGTATGCCTCTGCCTCGGCATGATATGTGAGAGAACTTTCACCTAATTAGTTGCAATGGAACTCAAAGATGAAATATATCAATGCAATAAATTAAATCAAGCAGAAGAACAAGAAGACCTAGTTCATGTCAAATGACAAAATATGTTAATAATTTTAGAATAGTAAAATACTGGTGAGATCACAAATTCACATACAAGCACAAAGTTTCTTGTTTTGTTAGTGTGTGTGGCTACCAAATATGAAGATGGAAAATGGCAAAACAACATACCTTACCAATGTGTGATGCAAGCATATATATTTCTAAAGTTTACCTTAGTGGCACCCGAAAGGTGCATTTTAAAGACCTTGCCACCTAATACGGGCCTGCAGCTTAGTGCTGTGGAGCCGGCACACTGCAGGAGGATACTCTCTTTTTCTGCCAAGGGGAAGCAGGAACCTGGGTGGGAAAAGAGTTTCCTTGCACAGTGTGAGCTCCACAGTGGTAAGACCTGATGAATGGCACCCGGGGCGGACCACCTCCCCTGGCGCCTCCTTAGCTAAGCTACTGATTAAACTTATAAGGACTAGGATGTTTCAAGAAATGTTATTCTTATTAGATCCTCTGAATTTATCTTATTCCACTTTAATATACGGTACTTCAAATACTGCCCTTCTCTAAGATATATTTCATAGTTCATAATTTGCTAGACTCTGGAGCCAACAAGAGATTCCTTCTGTAGCTCAAATTAGCTCAAATCGTTACAAAACAGAAAAGGAATTTCATTTCATCTTGGTAATATTTACACATTTAAAGAAAAGATGGTCTCCCCAGTTTTACATCAATTTGACAGATTAAACAAAGTGGATTTCCCTGAGCAAAGCATACAGAATCTTCCAGGTTTACATAAAAATCCAACAATAGCTTTTTGTAGGTTTGTTTAATTATTATTGTTTTTGAAATGTATATTATGTTATAAAATATGAATTTCTGTGTATTTATTTATTTGACCTGTATTCTACTTGTCTTTGTTACAAAGGGAAAAAAACCTTAATAAAGAAATTCATAAAGAAAAACAAAAAATTTTATTCTAGCTTCCCTGATCTGGATTTATTGAGTATTATGTTGTATGCCTGGTGTCAGAGCAGGATTAAAGGTGGTAATTATGAACATTTCATTATAACATGCATTTTGATGATGTTTCAACTGTCAGCATTCTTTACAAAGGTGCATACTTGATAAAATAAATCTAAAAGTGAACCACATGTAGTTTGGTTTTAATATCTCAGTCTAGATTTAAGTGTGCTGCACTCTAAACTAAAAAGTAAACTTGTTCAGTTCTGCAAGAACTCAGTAAACTGACAGGTTAAGTAAAGTAGGAAGCACATGAAACATCAATATTCACAGTTGAAGTGCTACCTTGCTGATACCTGAAACAATTTTCTCCTTAGGAGCATTAGAAAAAGACAAAGCAAAACTAGCAGGTGAAACTATTTGTATTTGTTTCTAGCTCCTTGGAGGATTTTAGTCTATTCTTTTGTAAACAGAAGTAATTGACTAATGCGTTAATCTGTAGCAAATGACTAGTGATTTCATTTAATGCCTTTATTGCAAGCTTCTAGTTTAAATTTACTGCTATCTGCTACCCATATAAAATAGTTTACCATTACCTTCATTTTCTGTTCTAATTTGTTAAACTCAGCAGCACAGTTACATTTATATGTTAAAAGACATCAGAAGAACATTAGGATTCCAGTTGAAGAGTATACAACCAATACAAAACTAAATTATTTCCCCCCACAATGGTAAACAAATGCAGTTACGTATATGGAAAAAAACTAGAATTATATTTGTGTTTTACTGATTCGAGCAATTGTTTGTAGTGAGCAGCACTAAGATCCATACACTTGCACATTAGCCATTTGTTGGTTGATGGCAGAGTAGCCCCCTGCCAGTAACCAATAGAGTAGCCCTTACAGACTTTTAAAATCCTGGCGCCAAAGCTGCTGCATATTTTTACTGTGTTAACCCTGTATTAACCCCTGCAAAAAAAAAAAAAACGAACACAAAGAACATACACGAATATTTGAACTGAAAAGAACATGAGAACGGGCGAATATTTGTGGAATCCGAATATTTTTTTCCCCGAATACGAACATGAAGAGGAACACGAACACTCGGCCAGCGCACAAGTCTAATAGAAATATAGAAGCTGACAGCAGAACCAATGGGTCATCTAGTCTGCCCAATTTTCCTGTAAAGACTAAGACCTTAATCAGTACTAAGCATCTGATCTTTTGTTCTAATGTTTCTCCTCCTTTCTCCACAATGTTTTGATGACAACTTCCCTCTCTTTTATTTAAGCCTTTAAGCTATACATATCACTTAGTCTTTCCTAACCAAAATGGATAATTAATGAATTACTAAAAACAACTGTGATGTAATGTTATTATTATATAGAAACTGAAATGGGCACCATAGGGTGCAGTATTTCTTATGCACCCCTCCCCCTGTAAGTAAAACACACATGCATACTAATATACAAACTCCCACTCTCCGATGCCATCATACACTTCTCTCCCTCCTGTCAATTAAACCACTAACCCTTGGCTCACCCAGGCTTAGTCTGGCCCTCACGCACACTGAGTAAATGCCTGGTGGTCTGGTGCTTGATCCCAGAGCCGGCCTTAGGTGTTCTGGCGTCCTATGCGAACTACTCTTCTGGCGCCCGCCCTCACTGCCGCCCCCTCTGCCGCCTCAAATACCCCCTTGCCCCTTTTAAATACCCCCCTGGCCCCTTCAAACTTACCTTGAGGAGTCCTGCCGGCATCTCATGTTGAGCGCCGGAATAGTCCGGCGCTCAGCATGAAACACCGGCACCGCAACGGAGTCACGGAGAGTAAGGGGCGTCGAGCGGTTGCTGAGAACTTCACGAGCAACCGCTCGGCGCCGCTGCCCAGGTCATAAATGTAAACATTGGGGGTTTTTTTTGTTTGTTTTAACTTTATTTAACATCCTCCATGTTAAACAAAGTTAAAAAAACAATATATAACATGGAGGATTTTAAATAAAGTTAAAAAACAACAACCAAAAAAACGATGTTTTAATCTAGGTCCAGAGGGGGCGGCGGACCCCGCGGCGGCGCCCCCTGTGGAGTGTGGCGGCCCTGTGCGGTCGCACAGGTCGCACACCCCAAAGGCCGGCCCTGCTTGACCCACACACTTGAAAAGCAGTGTGCAACTGAAAATGTTGGCCAAGATCTGACCAATACGTTTATATGTAATAGGAATTGTTAGTGTGTGCGGCTTCCTACTGGATACAGGCGGCCTATATCCAGTAGGAGGCCACATGCACTAACAACTTAATGTGAGGCACACACAGACTTAAGCTTGCATTAACAAAGATATAGCCAACTCTTAGATAATGCGACCGCCTAAATCCTTTATGTGGCACCTACATAGTGAGCAATGTTGGAGACCACATAAGTAATCGTTGAACCTAAACACATAACAAGCCCAGATCTACCTTAATCATAAAGCTTATTGCAGGATGTAATATGATGAGGTAAGATCTGCTATCTCAGTGTCATTGTTATTTGCCCACTGTGGTCTAAGTACCCTACCTTTTGTGCTCTTTCCACTCTCCTCATGTATGAGCCTCAGTATCTGCCTGTACCTGATTCTTATTCTACCTACCTCATGAAGCGTCACAAAATGAAACACTAGACATCCCGATTTGTACAAATTTACCAATTTTGTGTGTTACTATCAATTTTCTATAAATTACTGAATAATTATTTACTAATAATTTTCTAATAATTTACTGAAACTATAGTAGAATTTTTTGGACTGTTTTTCGATGTAAAAATAAATGTAGGAGCCAATTATTCAAATTCTTTCCCATTTTTTTATTAAATTGGTAATTAAATTAGTAATACGCTTACAGTATAAGAAAAATGTTTTATATTTGAAAAACACAAAACAATAAATCACTATTGGTAACAAGTAGACATGACATGGGGCTCTTTAATGCATGCAGTGTATTTTAGTTATTGAAATACTGTTCCTGAATTGGGTTTAATACAGTTGCATTTTCATGCTACCAGCAAGAAGTTGTGGACAACACAAAACCAATAATTAATATTGGTAACAAATTAGGCAGGGGACTTTTTTGTCCATTTTTACTGGCGACTACAATCATAGTGACATACCGTATTTGCTTGATTATAAGACGACCCTATAGGAAATTTTTTTTTACCAGTAAATGTTTATTCATGTAAACTATGTGAACAATTGTTTGTTAATAAAAGCTATGATTGAGAAAAATATTTTGTTATTCTTTCCATTTTTTACAACCTGCCCCCCCAGTTATGCACATCTGCCCCAAAGGCTTGCCACTCTGCCTCCAGAAATACCTTATACCCCCTATATGCCACTGTGCCCAATGATATGCCTTTTGACCCCCTATGTGCCACTCTGCCTCCAGAATTGCCTTATACCCCTATATGCCACTCTGGCATTTAGGGGGTTAAAAGGCATATTATGAGGCAGAGTGGCATATAGGGATGTATAAGGCATTTCAGGAGGCAGAGTGGCGTATAGAGGGTTAAAAGGTATTTCTGGAGGCAGAGTGGCATTAAGGGGGTTAAAAGGCATTTCACAGAGCACTCTTCCTCCAGAAATACCTTATGCCCCCCCCGTACAAACTCTCCTCCAAACCCCCCGGTGCTTAGTCCGGGCAGCGTGTAGAACTCTACTCGATTCACGTAGACAACTTCCGCTTGAGCGGACTAAGCACCGGGGACTCAGAAGCACCGGTAAGTTGGGGGGGGCATAACACAGGGGGATCCAGGTCCCCTGCATCTGAGTCCCCGGTGCTTAGTCTGGCCAGCGTGTAGAGCTGCAGCGTGCAGCGGAAGTTGTCTAAGCAAATTGAGTAGAGCTCTACACGCTGCCCGGACTAAGCACCAGGGACTCAGAAGCACCGGTAAGTTGGGGGGGCATAATACTTAGTCTCATAGTCAGACCTATTTGAGGTCTGATTATAAGACCACCCCGATTATAAGACGAGGGGTATTTTACAGAGCATTTGCTCTGGAAAAAACCTTGTCTTTTAATCGAGCAAATACGGTAGTTACATAAGCTGAAACAAGACATGCGTCCATCAAGAAGGCAAAATAAATCTAGTTTGTGGCTCTTTCCAATTTTGCAACAGACTAGGAAAAAAATTTCCTTCTTGACCCCAGAATAGCAGTCAGATCTTTCCTTGGATCAAGAAGCTGTTTCTTCATAATTAAAAAATTATATCCATGAATATAATGTTACTGTAAAAAAAAACCCTTTCCTTAGAATAAATCTCCTTTCTATCAGTCTAAATGCGTGACCATGTGTCCTATGCATAGTCCTGTTAACTAATATGTTTAAAGATAATGGTTTGTATTTATATAATGCTATCATATCACCTCTGAGGAACCATTTTTCTAAACTAAACAGATTCAAATGTGTTAATCTTTCCTCATAACTAAAGTGTTCCATTCCTTTATTAATTTTGTAGCCCACCTCTTTCCTGTGCTATAATATCCTTCTTTAGAATAGTTGCCCCAAATTGCGCAGCATATTCAAGGTGTGGTCTTACCATTGATTTATAAAGAGGCAAAATCATATTTTTATTCCTAAATCCTTCTCATTTGTTGTTATCCCTAATTCATTACCATGTAGGGTGTAAATTGCTTGTTCATTCCTTATCCCGAAGTGCATAACCTTGCATTTATCTACATCAAATTTCATCTGCCATTTGTGTACCCATTCCCCCAGTCTATCAAAATCCCTCTGCAGCAAAGTAATTTCCTGCTCACATTGTATTACTTTACAGAGTTTAGTGTCATCTGCAAACACAGAAATCGATTTGGAAATATCTTTGAGACAGAATGTTTTTAACTTTTCAGAGTAAATATTATAGGATTAGATCTATATTTGGGCCAGAAGAAAATAAGAAGAGAGAAGGTCAACCTTTACAGCAGAAGTGGATTTTATTCTGCCATGTGCGCAAGTGGAAAACGATATGGTCATCAACAAAGATGATGACCTGGATTTAGATAGGAGTAGGAGGAGTCAATCGACACATCTTCCAGTAATTTCTCTGATAGATATGCTACTTGTGCTATTCTGCAGAAGTAGCAGCAAAGTAGCTATGCCACTGGTTCCCAACATGCATCACTACCGGGAAAAAAACCTAAAAATTTAAGTATTACTACTGCTGTAAGGCACCTACCTTAAGCAGCTCCCGGTCGTCCTCTTCTCACTCCCGGCAGAAATGCCGGCACCGCTTGTTGGAACATGAAGCAGCCGCTTGCGCACGCGGTCGCTTCATGAATAGTTATGAGACTGACCGCCGACTGGATTCCGCTGCGTCGCTATGGCGACACAGGACGCGATCACGTCCCGGACGTCGGGGAACGCCCCCCCCCGGGCTATTTAAACTCTCTCACAGTGTCCCAGTGCTCAGTTAACTGGTTTCGTGAGCTCCTCCTGTATTCCAATATTATCTCGTTTATCCGGTATCGCGACCTTGGTCTGCTAAAACGTTTCTCGTGGCATCCTGACTCTGGCTATCCTCTGACTCTGTGTATCTCTGGCATCCTGACTCTGGCTCTCCCTGCAACGTTGTGTACCTCTGGCATCCTGACCCTGGCTATCCATACCGACTACGTGTACCTCTGGCTTCCTGACCCCGACTAAACGGCTTCCCTCTGACCACCCGTGCTTACACCACCAAGTGCCCTGTTACCCTCACCAGGCCCCTTGTGCGTGTTCTGTTCTGAGCAAGTGTGTTCCATTCCTGCATACCGGATTCCTCCTGGTAAGACAAACCTCACAACTACCTTACCTGATGCATAGAACCTTAGCAAAGTGTGGGATTAGTTTGAATGTGTTGGAGATGGGCACACTACAAGGTTCAAATTGTGTGATAAGGAAGACGATCTGGGTAAGGTTTTGGTGGTAGCAGTTACTCTGAGGTGATCAAAAATTTCCATTGTTTTAAATATTGGAGAAAACTGGGTCCTGCACCAAGGGGCTGCATGTGCCTAAATGCCACTGCCTGTCTTGTATCTCTGTCCTTACTCTGGTGTGATCCTTCCCTGCTCAAGGGAAATAATTTTTTTCTAATATTGGGTAAATTTAGTCTTATACAATCTAATGGAAACCCTGAGATTGTTGTTTTTTTTCTAATATCGGAGACATATCGGAGTCCTTTACAATCCTGTACAATCTCGATATGTATGTATGCGTTTCTTGAATATTGGGTGGGAGGGTGAACGCTGAAGGTTTGGTGGAAGTAGATTCCAGAGATATGGGGCAGTCCAAGTGAAATCTTGTAGACGGGAAAAGGAAGAGATGATAAGTGAGGAGGAGAGCCTTAGCCCATTGGAAGAACTTAAGGATTGAGTAGGAGAGTATTTGCTTATGAGGGCAGAAATGTATGGAGGAGCAGTGTTATGAAGGGCCTTATATGTTAGTAGCAGGATTTAAAATTTAATTCTAGGGTAAATGTGGGAGCCGTGGAGGGTTTCACAGAGTGGGGATGCAGAAGAGGAGCGGTGTGCAAGGATGATAAGCCTAGCAGCAGCATTTAGTACAGACTGTAGGGGAGAGAGTCGAGACAGTGGAATACCAACCAGGAGAGTGTTGCAGTAGTCAAGACGGGAAACGGGGAATGAACCAGAGTTTTTGTGGATTCTTGGGTGAGGAATGGGCGGATGCGGGAGATGTTTTTTAGGTGCAAGCGGCAGGATCTGGCGAGGAACTGAATGTGAAGGATGAAGGAGAGGTTAGAGTCAAGGATGACCCCGAGGCTTCGGTTAGTAGGAGAGATAGTCGTGTTGTTACTGGTGATAGATAATTCAGGTAGTGGAGTAGAGATGGGAGGAGGGAAGATAACAGGTTCAGTTTTGGAAAGATT
>VKOC01029582.1:0-14355 GCA_009364415.1 Spea multiplicata
ATCACTGGTCATCGCATGTCACCACATCAGAGCTCCGATGTACTTCTTCCTCAGCCACCTGTCTCTCAACGACATCCTTCTCACCACGACCATTGAACCTGAAATGCTCCACATTATATTGAGAGAAGGAAGCGCTATTTCTCTGTCTGGATGCTTTATTCAGTTTTATGTGTTTTCTGTGTCTGGTATTAATGAGTGTTTCCTCCTCACCGTGATGTCCTACGACCGATATTTGGCCATCTGTAACCCATTGCGTTATTCCTCCATTATGGACCTCAAACTTTGTACTCTTCTTGCAGGTTTTTCCTGGGTATGTGGTTTAGTCTTTGCTTTACCACATATTGTTCTTTTGCAGAAGATGACATTTTGTGGATCCAATATAATTAACCATTTTTATTGTGACCTAGTTCCACTTCTCAAACTTTCTTGTTCAGACATATCAGCTAATGGAACTGTGAATGCCATCAACGCTATCCCCATATTATTTCTACCTTTGAGCTTTATCTCTGCAACTTATATAAACATTATTCTTGCCATCATGCGGATTTCAGCCTCAGCTGGGAGAAAAAAGGCCTTCTCCACCTGCAGCTCCCATCTAACGGTGGTCTGTCTGTATTTTGGGGCTATAGTGCTCAATTATTTGGTTCCCTCTAAGGGACAATACTTAGGATTACAAACATTTATTTCTGTGTGTTATACTATTCTGACCCCATTGTTGAATCCCTTTATCTACAGCCTAAGGAATGAAGAGATTACAAGGGCAATAATGAAATTTATTTTTCAAAAAAACTATATAAAGTGATGTTTTTTTTATATAATATACCACTAATAGCACAGTCCACAGTATCGTTTATCTAAAAGTACTTAACCCATATGTTTAAGCATTTTGCAGGTCATAGATACTTAAATGTTTTTTTTAATAATTTTAAATGGTACATTTTGATGGAGTCTGGTCCATTTATTTTGGTCCAACATATTTGGTAGAAGGGTGGGTAACTTAGTCAAGTTGTCAGTTAAGTTTAAGGGTTAATTCAAAGGATACAATCTGAGACCGACGACAGGCATTTGGATGCCACAAGACGCAGCCAAAACAGTCATTAACATTTAAAGACCTGCAATTTTAAACCTTAAAAGTGCAGTTGAGACTGAGAATGAAAGCCCAACGTTGAAATAATCTGTGGAGGTATGGAGCTCACCCAAGAAATCCTTGATGCTGTATAGATTAAAAAGCACAAAAATAAGTAAATTAAATCATAATGACCTTTACCCCTGTTCTCTCAACTCCAGATGTCCACCACTTTGGTATCCAATATTGGAGAACCTGTAAACGGGCAGTCTTCTCCCAAGACATTTCTCATAAGAGGTTCTGTTACATCCATGTGGTTGCCCCAACCAGTTTACTTAGGACATAATACATGCAAAGAAAGGGAAATAATCTGTGGAAAGGGGAAAATGACCATGAAAGAAGCAAAGCCGGGGGATATAGTGGTCAATTTTGTTTGTGTAAAACCATGTTGTGGTCACCAGATTTAACCAGTACTGTAATGTGTCAGAGGTCACAAGTAAGAGTGCTTGGTGCAGCTGGACAGCTGTTATTGACTGCTAGGCAATGATCTTCTCATCATTGTATACAACTTTTGTGCCCAAACAGTTGGGAATTTGAATTTTCAACTAATCTTCCAGCTGTGATGTATATATATCGTCGAATTTAAAAAGGAACTGTATAGAATTATGGACTTTGTGTGCAACAGCAATTGATCCACTTTGTCCTTCACCTAATATTGTAACTCGGACTCTTCGATCACAGCAGATTCATTGTTTTTTGTTTCATAGCGTGTACCTGTTGACTCGGATGCACTAAGAGCCCCCGGTGGATGGAAAATGTATTGCATCCTACATTGATTATAATAGAAATATATGGCACGCAGCCTAACCACCCTCACATTTGACATTTTTTTTGAGTTTGGTAATTTTTCCCGCGGTCAGTCGTCTTTTTCAAGGATGACATGGGGCATATCAAAAGTGGGCTCCATGTCTTATAGTTTAATTAGAAATTTGACCCCCCCATATGCAACTGGTAATGGGATAGGTGACACCCATCCACTCTTGTATGAAAAATGTCTATTAAAGCTAGAATTTCATTTGCATATATAAATAGTGATTTAGCAAATTAGACTTTTTTCAAATGTGCACACAATTTCTGCTGCACGCTTCCATGTTCTGCAAACTCAGACGTTTGTGAGTAGACCTAGCTTTAAAATCTGATCAACTCCTGGTGGCGGGAGACTGTAAAATGATCGTAAGCGTGCTAAAAAACATCAAAAAAAAAAAGCGTAATATTAAAAAATCTCTAAAAAAGTAAAAAGAGAGCCTTTTTTTTACATTTCTAATTTTTTTTTTACATTTTATTTTATACATCAAGATTTATTTTTTTTTTCTTAGTTTTTATGAGGTTTCATTTACAAGTGAAATCCAATAATACACCCATATTCCGCACATTTATAATTTCCTTTTATGAAAATACATGGAATAAGCAGGAACTTTTTTGGATTTACTTTTCAGTAATGTGTATTAACCCCTTCGGTCCCAGGGGTTTTTGGTACCTCACGTCCCGGAGCAATTTTGCCATTTTTGTGCTATGTCGGTTCAGCGATTATTCTCTTTTCCTGTGAATAGTGTACCCATGGAAACTACCGTATTTCCCGGCGTATAGGAAGACCCCCAACTTTTCCAGTTAAAATATAGTGTTTGGGCTATACTCGCCGTATAAGACTACCCCTCTTCCAAAGCACACCAAATAAAAATTGAAAAAACATCAGATTTGATTTCAATATGGCAATTTTTATTCAAATGCTTATGACATGCAGGTACTTAGCAGGAAAACTGTGGTTTATAAACATAAGGCTCCCTGCCTGCCCAGCCCTCCCTGTCTCCATGACGATCCGAGCGGTAGCGCAATGTTATAGAGAGCAGGGAGAGGGGGCTGCTTCAAGGGAGTCTGTCACCTGATTTAGACCGCTCAGGTCAGGTTTAAGACTGCTTTGGCCACATTGCAAAAGTACCGTACCTTTATTAGTGCTGTCCCTCGCCGAGATCTTCCAAAAAAGACTTATGATGGGGTCTGGCAAGTGCCCAGGGGCGGTGCTGTGCCCAGAAAAACACGCCTCTTTCACCCGTCTGGCCCGCCCTTGTATCCCATTACCTCCTTCTCTGCCTCTCAGATCCCGGACATGCGCGCCTGCGCCGCTTCACTGCAGTCCTCAGGAGCGAGATCTGGGAGGCAGAGAAGGAGGTAATAGGATACAAGGGCGGGCCTGACGGGTGAAAGAGGCGTGGTTTTCTGGGCACAGCGCCGCTCTTGCTGCACTAACGCGCCGCAGATTCTCCAGTCCGGCTCGGTAAGTTTCAGCACCCGCCCTATAAGATGACACCCGGCGTATAAGACGACCCCCGACTTTTGAGAAGATTTTAACGGGTTAAAAAGTCATCTCATACGCCGGAAAATACGGTATATATTGTTTGTTCAAGGAGAGATAGAGCTTTCTTTTGATACCATAGTTAGATAATTAGCTGAAAATTTAGGATTAGAAATGCAGTAAAAACTAGCGAAAAATTTTGGGGGGGGAAACCCATTTTTTTATAGATTTTCCCCTTTGAATCCTCGCAAAATCAGGTAAAGTGATGGAAAATCCCCTCCAAGGTTATCAATTCAGGTGTCCTGATTTCAGAAATACCTAATTTTTATAGAATTTCCATACTTACCCATCCCCCCAAAATAAGACACGGACACCAAAATTGCGGAAGAAAATTATTTATAAATCCACAGCTTAAAAACATCATTTACAAAAAGTCATTGTCATACAAAATACAATAGTAACAATAATAGCCCGACACCACCCACACCATGACAATGACCCCAAAAAATGATTTAACAATAACCAAAAACATAACAATAAAGTGCCAATAATTTACTTTGCCAATTCCTTAATAGGGGTATACCCAGATACCCCTACACCCCCCAGATTCTGAGCCACAGACCAGCTTGAAACCTACAAAACATAACAAACAACAACCTTTTACCACGAAAACCCTCATTCAAACTCTCCAAACTTGCCTCTCCACCCCGCCGCTGTGACAAAACGGGACCCCCCCCCAAAACCCTAAATAGGGAGGGAGGGACAACAACCGGTCTGGAAAACTGATTAGAAAATGTGATCACAAAATGGCTACCACCTATTTATATAGCCCAGCCCCTAACATGGCAAACCAATAAAATGAAAACAAAACCACTTAGGCCCACCTCCTAGCCCTGTCAGGGCTCCCTCCACTAAACTGTGCCTGTTCCAGAAGCTTCATTTGGGATCTTCATGCAGCTATTTGGCCACCAATCGCTGGCCGCAGAAATTATTTCCTGTGCTTTTACTTTTTTCACCAACTCTTGTGTTCCTCACATTTTTTTGCACAGGGTATGTGTTGTACCCTGCTTGTATTCCGAGAAGAAACTGTAGAAAAAAGGATTGTCCTTGATGCCCAGGTGACCCCACCCAGATATACTGGTCATGGTGAGTCTGTCCAACATGTCTTTGACATCCTGATGATATTGAGGACATTTACCAATTTTGTCTTTTCGGACGAATGTCCACAAACGAGGAGGGGCCTGACTAAAAGAAATGAAAACAAGGTAGAGAGCTCAATATTTTGGCTTGCGTTCTGTTGGTTTTTTCAGGCTCAAGGTCTCTGTCACTGTTTCCACTTATCCCTCGCTCTGCTTCTTGTTTTCTCTTTAATCTGTCTTCTCGAGTGGTCTGCGTGCATCAACTCTCCGCAGTTCTGTGGCCGGGAGGAGCCTTGGTGTCTTTGTCCTGTTACAGAAGTACTACACCACGCCAGAATAATGCAGACGGATCCGAGGAGAAAGAGAAGCATTTCTACTAGACTTGTGCATTCGTCTTCGGGCGAACATGAAAACGAACACGAAGAGTGCGTTTTCGTGTTCTTTCCGAAGACACGTTGAAGAGAAGACAGTGCCGGTAAAACGTAAGTGAAGACGAAGACTCACACACAAAGAATCTTCACCTTCTTCTACTAATCTCCCCAGTCCCTCCCCCATCTAGCCTACCTTGACGGAAGCGGAAATCCGCAGGTTCGTCGTCAGGGGTTACAGGGCAGTGCGAGTGAGCCTATTGGTCACCTACAGGGTCTTCCTCTGGCATCAGCCAATGGTTGATGCTAGACGCAGACCCTGCAGGTGGCCAATAGGCTCACTCGCACGGCCTTTTTAACTCCTGATTTCCACTCCCGTTAACCCCTGCGATGCTGCATTGGATGACGGGAGCAGAAATCCGTAGGGTAAAGGGCCGTGCAAGCGACCAATAGGCTCACTCGCACGGCCCCTTATCACTAGTTGGTATGCAGAAAAGAAAAAAAAACTGGGACCCTGCTGCAACAGTTAAAAGTCCGTCCCAGTGACCAACAAAGTCGCTGGTACGGACATTTAACTTAGCATAATAACTTATTATAACTCCGGACAGAATGCTGCCCTGTATTGGTACGATACATTGAGTAGCTTAATAAGTTATTATGCTACTCAATGTAAAACCAACAGAGGGCAGCATTATGTCTGAAGATATATTAGCCATATGTGGCAGTGTGCTCATTTGCATTTATTCAAATAAAATATATTCCCAAAACAGGAACGGGCGAATATTCGCGGAATACGAAGATTTTTTTTGGACGAAGACGAGCACGAAGACTAAGACGAAGAGCCCCCTGGTGTCTAATTTTTACATTTCTCTCTCTCTTTGCCAATGTCTACATAATTCTGGTCTAGTGTAGTACTTTAGAACATGACAGAGCCTTGGCAGACAGCCTCTCCCCTGCTCCTCCAATCGAGTGATTTAGTGTTGAGTCTCCTTCTTATTGCAGAAGTACACAGAACAGGTTGGGATAATGCAGGGGACAGCCAGGGAGGGTGAAGAGCTGGAAAAAGAACAAGAAGTATAGAAAGATAAAAAGTGAAGCTGCAGAGAAGGAGACGGAGAAGAGGAGAAATGAAAGCGGTTGTACGAGAAAGTAGGGACACATCGAGAGAGACTGAGAACGAATTTTGTTTCCCAATTAAAAACTGAACTGTGGGTGTGTGTGTGTGTATATATATATATACATACACACTCATTGCTTTCTGAGTAGAAGCATGAGAGTATATGAGATTTGTGATTGGACGCCCTGTAACACGACTTGGTACTCCCACCAAACATTGCTTCCTCCTGCCAGGACACCAGCGATTAACCCCTTCCGCCCCACACAGAGCCAGCGTTGTAGATAGAAGGGGAGGCATCGCTGCACCGGAGCTGCGTTGGCACTGTGGCTATCCGAAGCTTTGCTACACAGTGTGGCTACTGTCCTGAAAAGGACAATAAAAGCAATGGAAGAAGGTTGCCTGGTCTGAATAAACGTTTCTTTTACATCACGTGGACGGGAGAGTGTGTTGCCGTCGCTTACCTGGAGGACGCAACTTACAGGACTTTCTTTTTAACCACACTGGGGAGGAAGGGGGAGGTCTCCTTTTTTTTTATAGTATTTCCTGCCCTACCTGGTAGGCGGAGCCTTCTCTTCTCCTGTGCCACCTTGGAAATGGACAAGGAAAAGGAATTCCCAGGTAAGAATTCTCACCTTGTTTAACTTTATTTAACATGAAGGATGTTAAAGTTTAAAAAAAAAACCAAAAAAAGTTTTAATTTAAGCCCCGGGCAGGCACCCCTGCTTCCATGGCGTCCTGTGTGGCCGCACAGGTCGCACACCCCTAAGGCCGGCCCTGCATGCCTTCATGGGTCTGGGCTGTTTTGGCGGGGAAAAGTGGACCTACACAATATTAGGCAGGTGGTCATAATGTTATGGCTGGTTGGTGTATTCTTCAATAGATGATAATTAAACTATAGCACCAAAGTTGATTTTCATAAATATAGAATACATTTGAGAACATTTCTTCCCAAATCACTTGAGTATAATTAGCCATCTAGTCTCTTTGGAGCCACTTCTTAAGCCAAAAAGAGATCTCTTGAGGATTCCTTGTGGCAGTAGAGCGCAGACAAAAACCTATAAAAAGCTATATTAACCTATATAACAGCCCGGAGAAGAATCCTGCTTAGACACCAAGAACGTTTTGGAAAACTCATGCACTTGGTAAGATATTTGTTCTTGTTTAGCTCCATATAACACACTTAGGATAAAGGTCAATCATGACAAACACATTTAAGGATAAAGGAAACAGATGTATTGAGGGTAAAAAATGCTTCTTATATCACATTTCACATTTAGCAAATTTACAAATTTAACAGATTTTGAATACGGTTTTGCAGATTTGGAAATACTTTGTGATTGTAGGAATTTTTGATGGTTTTATACATGTTTGAGTTATGATTAGTCCATAACATAAGCCAGTTTTCAAGTAGACTTATTTGCCGTTATAGTCTGTTTCTCATTTAACAACCACTTTTGGATCTGGATCAGTGGCTGTTGGGTAGAATTCTACGTTTAAGGGGACTAGAAAGAAAATGAAAAACATGTTCAAATTCAGTGTAAAAGTGTATTTTTTAAATGTTAGTATTTTTGTAAATAATCTAAAACAAGTTGCCAATCCATACCACGTTTGGGCCTCCTAAACTACCCTAACATCTGGGGGCTTTTATATCTATATGCTTTAGATTGAGCGTAGCTCTTAAACTACGTTTGCCTATCGATAAGAAGGTCAGTGGAGAGCAGAGTTAAGGATTGAAACAACTGTATAGTCTTGACTTGGGTTATGTGACCCAATAAGATAACCTCCTAAAACTTGTAGACCTAGTGATGTCACGTGAGTGCATGCAGCTTTAAGTTCAGCAATTTGATGCTGACAACACGGATGTCCTTGCAGGCTCGCAGAATTTCTCTATTCCATCTGCACATGACCAAATGTATTTTATTATTTTTTTCCAATTACATATCCAAAAAAAATCTTAATATTTAAATAAAAACATATTTCAAAGTTTTGGGTTTTTTTTTAACAAATTTTTGTTTCTGAGATTGAATTTTTCATGCATTTATTTTCATATGAAAGTTGGGAGATCATAACAATAAGACAACGGTCAATGACTTCTGGATTATTGGATTTGAGAACATTCACAACTTTAAATTCATGCTCTTTCTTTTGTTCCTAATATGTTATATTATAACGTTATCTGCTAATTTCACCATCATATTACTGGTCTCCGTGTGTCCCCACATCAGAGCTCCGATGTACTTCTTCCTCAGCCACCTGTCTCTCAACGACATCCTTCTCACCACGACCATTGAACCTGAAATGCTCCAGATAATACTAAGAGAAGGAAGCGCTATTTCTCTGTCTGGCTGCTTAACCCAATTCTACTTTCTCTCTGTATGTGCTGCGAATGAATGTTTACTCCTCACCGTGATGTCCTACGACCGATATTTGGCCATCTGTAACCCATTGCGTTATTCCTCCATCATGGACCTCAAACTTTGTACTCTATTGGCAGCTTCATCTTGGGTATGTGGGATGCTGTTGATTTTGCCACATCTAGTTCTTTTGCAGAAGATGACATTTTGTGGACCCAATATAATTAACCATTTTTATTGTGACCTAGTTCCACTTCTCAAACTTTCTTGTTCAGACACATCTGCTAATGGAACTGTAAATGCTATCAACGCTATCCCCATATTATTTCTACCTTTGATCTTTATCTCTGCAACTTATATAAACATTATTCTTGCCATCATGCGGATTTCTGCCTCAGCTGGGAGAAAAAAGGCCTTCTCCACCTGCAGCTCCCATCTAACGGTGGTCTGTCTGTATTTTGGGACTATAGTGTTCAATTATTTGGTTCCCTCTAAGGGACAATACTTAGGATTACAAAAAATGATATCTGGGTGTTATACTATTGTGACCCCATTGTTGAATCCCTTTATCTACAGCCTAAGGAATGAAGAGATTATAAGGGCAATAATGAAATTTATTTTTCACAAAAATTATATAAAGTGATTTTTTTTATAATATACCACTAATAGCACAGTCCACAGTATCGTTTATCTAAAAATACTTAACCCATATGTTTAAGCATCTCACAGCCTATGGATACGTTTCTATTTTTCTAATTTTAAATGGTACATTTTTAACAGAATGTAGACGCAAGCATTTTGATGGAGTTTGGTCCATTTATTTTGGTCCAACATATTGGTAGAAGGGTGGGTAACTTAGTCAAGTTGTCAGTTAAGTTTAAGGGTTAATTCAAAGGATAAATTCTGAGACCGGTGACATGCATTTGGATGCCACAAGAGGCAGCCAAAACAGTCATTAACATTTAAAGACCTGCACATTGAAACCTTAAAAGTGCAGTTGAGAGAATGAAAGCCCAACGTTGAAATAATCTGTGGAGGTATGGAGCTCAACCAAGAAATCCTTGATGCTGTATAGAATAAAAGGCAAAAAAAAAAGTTAATTAAATCATAATGATCTTCTTTACCTCCTGTTCTCTAAGAACTCCTCCTGATGTCCACCACCTTGGTACCCAAAATGGGGGAACCTGTAAACAACGGGCAGTCTTCTCCCAAGACATTTCTCATAAGAGGTTCTGTTACATCCATGTGGTTGCCCCAATCAGTTTACTTAGGACATATTACATGCAAAGAAAGGGAAATAATCTGTGGACAGGGGAAAATGACCATGAAAGAAGCAAAGCAGGGGGATATAGTGGTCAGTTTTGTTTGTGTAAAACCATGTTGTGGTCACTAGATGTAACCAGTACTGTAATGGCTTCCTCGGCTTAAATTCTGCAAGGATATCAGAGGTCACAAATAAGAGTGCTTGGTGCAGCTTGAGAGCTGTTAATAAATGCTAGGCAATGATCTTCTCATCATTGTATACAACTTTTGTGACCAAACTGTTGGGAATTTGAGTTTTCAACTAATCTTCCAGTTGTGATGTATTTACATTGTAGGATTTTAAAAAAGGAACTGTATAGACTTATGGACTTTGTGTCCAACTGCAATTGATCCACTTTTTCCTTCACCTAATATTGTAACTCAGGCTCTTTGTCCAGGTGGATACCAATGGCTGAAATTTATATTAAAAAAAATGCTCCGAGGGGAAAGGGTCCAAAATAATTTTTAAAAAAATCCTAAAACTTAAACGCCAAAGGTGCTCGATCACAGCAGATTCTAACATTGCTTTTTGTTTCATAGAGTGTACTTGTTGACTCCTGTGCAGTAAGAGCCCCCGGTGGATGAAAAATGTATTGCATCCTACATTGATTACAATAGAAATATATGGCATCTAGCCTAACCACGCACACATTTTACATTTTTTTGAGTTTGGTCAGTCGTCTTTCAAGGGTATATAAAATATTTTTAAACCCCTCCATCACATATGGATGACATGGGGCATATCAAAAGTGGGCTTCATGTCTTATAGTTTAATTAGACATTTCACCCCCCATATGCAATGGGATAGGTGACTGTTTTATTTATTTATTTACATCTCACACAGGGTAACAAAAACACAAGCTTAAAAACATCATTTACAAAATTAATTGTCATACAAAATAGAATAGTAATAATAGCCCGACACCACCCACACCATGACAATGACACCAAACAATAATTTAACAATAACCAAAAACATAACAATAAAGTGCCAATAATTTACTTTGTCAACTCCTTAATAGGGGTATACTCAGATACCCCTACACCCCCAGGTTCTGAGCCATAGACCAGCTCGAAACCTACAAAACATAACAACCAACAACCTTCTACCACGAAAACCCTCATTCAAACTCTCCAAACTTGCCTCTCCACCCCGCCGCTGTGACGAAGCGGGAATCCCTCCCAAAATCATAAATAGGGAGGGAGGGACAACAACAGGTCTGGAAAACTGATTAGAAAATGTGATCACAAAATGGCTACCACTTATTTATATAGCCCAGCCCCTAACCTGGAAAACCAATAAAATTAAAACAAAACCCCTTGGGCCCACCTCCTAGCACTGTCAGGGCCCCCTCCACTAAGCTGTGCCTGTTCCAGAGGCTTCATTTGGGCTCTTCATGCAGCTATTTGGCCACCAATCGCTGGCCGCAGAAATTATTTCCTGTGCTTTTACTTTTTTCACCAACTCTTGTGTTGCTTAGATTTTTTTGCACAGGGTATGTGTTGTACCCTGCTTGTATTCCTAGAAGAAACTGTAGAAAAAAGGATTGTCCCTGATGCCCAGGTGACCCCACCCAGATATACTGGTCATGGTGAGTCTGTCCAACATGTCTGACATCCTGATGATATTGAGGACATTTACCAATTTTGTCTTTTCGGACGAATGTCCACAAACGAGAGCTCAATATTTTTGCTTGTGTTCTGTTGGGTTTTTCAGGCTCAAGGTCTCTGTCACTGTTTCCACTTATCCCTCGCTCTGCTTCTTGTTTTCTCTTTAATCTGTCTTCTTGAGTGGTCTGCGTGCATCAACTCTCTGCAGTTCTGTGGCCGGGAGGAGCCTTGGAGTCTTTGTCCTGTTACAGAAGTACTACACCACGGCAGAATAATGCAGACGGATCCGAGGAGAAAGAGAAGCATTTCTACATTTCTCTCTCTCTCTACATAATTCTGGTCTAGTGTAGTACTTTAGAACATGACAGAGCCTTGGCAGACAGTCTGTCCCCTGCTCCTCCAAGCGAGTGATTTAGCGTTGAGTCTCCTCCTTATTGCAGAAGTACACAGAACAGGTTGGGATAATGCAGGGGACAGCCAGGAAAAAGAACACGAAGTATAGAAAGATAAAAAGAGAAGCTGCAGAGAAGGGGACGGAGAAGATGAGACATGGTAGCGGTTGTCCTGAGAAAGTAGGGACACATCGAGAGAGACTGAGAACGAATTTCGTTTCCCAATCAAAAACTGAACTGATAGAGCAATGAAAAAAAATAACTGTCCAACAGCGATTGGACCAAAAAAGAAACAAAAAATTGGTTCAAACCGGTTTTGATCCTTTTGCACATCCCTGCACCATACCCCTCTCAACCTCCTGGCTTGTGACTAAGGCCTGCATATGATTGATCACTGGCATGACCTACAAACTATTGCGTCCAAGGGTTTTGACCTTTTTGTGGACATAAGAGTACTCCATAAGATGCTGGTGAGTTAAATGTGAGTGTGTGTGTGTGTGTATATATAATGTAGGGGACAGCTCACACATGGGGCGGCAAAAAAAATATTCACACAGGTTTCAAAAGTCAAGCGTGTTTATTTAGATGATGTAGGCACAGAGCACCTTGCAAATAAAACAAAATCTAAGCCTGTCCGGCTCTAACTAAACATCAGGATACCTCCCTACAAGCCTAAGGTCTGGCACACAGCAAAGCAACAGGTTGTCCATAGGTAAAGCTTCATACCTGGTGGGCTGCAGTGCTGGCTGTAGCTGCTCCTTCACTCAGTCTCTCCTACCCCTGCAAACCTAACAGCCATCTCTTTTAAGGCTTCCTCCCCAGTAATGAGCATAGGAAGCCTCACCTGAGGGCTCCTGAGTGTAAGGAAAAACCCATAGTGGACTTGGGGTGTGGACTGGAGCTCTCCCACTTATCCAAGTAATCCAGCCCATGTACCTCCTGGATGTCTTCTACCATGCCTGGCTGAGAAAACCCGGTGAGATATACACCCCATCCACCACTTTCCCATACACTTTACCACAATAAATATAAATATATATATACACACTCATTGCTTTCTGAGTAGAAGCATGAGAGTATATGAGATTTGTGATTGGACGCCCTGTACCCCGACTGGGTACTCCCGCCAAACGTTGCTTCCTCCTGCCAGGACACCAGCGATTAACCCCTTCAGCCCAGACAGAGCCAGCGTTGTAGATAGAAGGGGAGACGTCGCTGCACCGGTGCTGCGTTGGCACTGTGGTTATCCGAAGCTTAGCTACACAGTGTGGCTACTGTCCTGAAAAGGACAATAAAAGCAATGGAAGAAGGTTGCCTGGTCTGAATAAACATTTCTTTTACATCACGTGGATGGGAGGAGAGTGTATTAGCGCCGCGTACCAGGAGGACGCAACTTAGAGGACTTAAAGGACCTGCTGCTAACGTCTTGGCGTCGGATACCACAGCACACCTTCTGAGGTCCAGTGGCGTCCATGCCTTCATGGGTCTGGGCTGTTTTGGCGGGAAAAGGGGGCCTAAACAATATTAGGCAGGTGGTCATAATGTTATGGCTGGTTGGTGTATTCTTCAATAGATGATAATTAAACTATAGCACCAAAGTTGATTTTCACAAATATAGAATACATTTGAGAAAACATTTCTTCCCAAATCACTTGAGTATAATTAGCCATCTAGTCTCTTTGGAGCCACTTCTTAAGCCAAAAAGAGATCTCTTGAGGATTCCTTGTGGCAGTAGAGCGCAGACAAAAACCTATAAAAAGCTATATTAACCTATATAACAGCCCGGAGAAGAATCCTGCTTAGACACCAAGAACGTTTTGGAAAACTCATGCACTTGGTAAGATATTTGTTCTTGTTTAGCTCCATATAACACACTTAGGATAAAGGTCAATCATGACAAACACATTTAAGGATAAAGGAAACAGATGTATTGAGGGTAAAAAATGCTTCTTATATCACATTTCACATTTAGCAAATTTACAAATTTAACAGATTTTGAATACGGTTTTGCAGATTTGGAAATACTTTGTGATTGTAGGAATTTTTGATGGTTTTATACATGTTTGGGTTAGGATTAGTCTATAACATAAGCCAGTTTTCAAGTAGACTTTTTATGGGCATAGGCATACTAAATGGGACAATTGACACTTATTTGCCATTATAGTCTGTTTCTCATTTAACAACCACTTTAGGATCTGGATCAGTGAGTTTGGGTAGAATTCTAAGTTTAAAGGGACTAGAAAGAAAATGAAAATTCAGTGTAAAAGTGTATTTTTTAAATGTTAGTATTTTTGTAAATAATCGAAACAAGTTGCCAATACAATCCACGTTGGGCCTCCTAAATACCCTACACTGGGGGCTTTATATCTATAGCTTTAGATTTGGCAGTAGCTTTTACAGCGTTTGTCTATCGATTAAGTGGCAAATTGAGTTAAGGATTGAAAGAACTGTATAGTCTTGACTTGAGTTATGTGACCCAATAAAATAACCCCCCCTAAAACTTGTAGACTCCCTAGTGATGTCACGTGAGTGCATGCAGCTTTAAGTTCAGCAATTTGATGCTGACAACACGGATGTCCTTGCAGGCTCGCAGAATTTCTCTATTCCATCTGCACATGACCAAATGTATTTTATTATTTTTTTCCAATTATCATAT
>VKOC01029585.1:0-20378 GCA_009364415.1 Spea multiplicata
ATCTCCTTGTGTCTTATTAAGCGACCTTATCACCCAGATATAAACCAGGCGTTGGCACGAAATCAACATTATAACAAACCAAAGTTTTCTCTTCCACTTAGACAAGACATTAATCTCGCTATGTAGCATGTTAAGCTAATAAAACCTCAGCAGATCATATTCTGAACATTCACATAAAACAACTTAGAAACTTGTGCAAAGTCTTAATTATTTTTATAGCAACAGCCTATCAACGCCTGTTTTGGTGTCACATGACAATTCAGCACTCCCTAGAAAAATATATGATTTAGGCAAAATGTGACGGAATAAATAAAAAATCTGGGAAAGGCGAGGACAACCAAGAGTCACAGGAATGATTTCTAAATAAATTCATCATGGTAGTCACTGCTGTAACCCTTGTTCAACTGAAATATGTGAAATAAAAAATACAGAAAGGGGAGAGCATAACATATTCAGATTCCTAGGTTATTGCTAAAATAATGACGACCAATACGTACACAAAACAATACGTACACAAAACAAAAATCAGCCAATGAATATGATTCCAAAAACACCTCTCTAAGGCATGAATATTGGGGATTCTCTCACACTACATGTCCGTACATGGCTTAGCTCGCCACTAAGCAATATATGGTGGTATAGAGCACGGGAATACCCAATATCTATGCCTTAGATAGGCATTTAGTTTTTTTTGTATTTTAAACGTATTCCCCGGTTATGTGCTGAATTCTTGCTCTTGTCTGTGAAATTAAGCCTGTTATTTTTATCAAATTGTAAGCTCAGGGTGTCTGTTTGTCTTAGCCTGTCAGTTCTAGTTTTGTCTGAATGTATGTAAGAAGCGCTGCGTAAGTTGTTGGTGCTATATAAAGATTATAATAATAATAATAATAATATGGAAAAAGAGGAAGTGACATCATGATTCCAAAGACAACAATGTAGTCTGCTATAGCTTGAACATTCCTAGGCCTTAAAAGAGGAAGGAGGACATTGCCAAGGGAATGACTAAGAGGTTTCGTTAGCAAATACCAAACACAAGCTCCTTCTGAATTGGACCTGGTGAGGCGCCGTCCAGGCCAGCAGGGCAGGACCATGCGAGACAAGCTGGGGTCGTAGGGAGGGAGGGGGCATGGGTAAATTCAGATTTCCATGGCACTTAAGACCCGACGGCACATAAAAACACGACAGTTTAGTACTTGAAGATCCAAATGAAATTCCTAAACGGCAAAATGGCATTAAGTTAAAAACAAAAAAAGAGATTAAAAAAGATATATTTGTATTCCTTGTAAAGCTACATTTATATGAATAAGAATACAGCGCTGGGACGACAGTAGCAAGGTTATTTTCTGGTTGCAAGTATTCTACGAAGTATTGGGCAGTGCACCTCCAGCGTGTTACGTCCCGTCTGCTCACACATTCCATTTGTCAGAATAGCCTTTCAGGGCAGCGCTTCTGTGATTAATTCCAAATAACGGCAGAAGTCGCCAACGGGGCAGTTACATATTAACTACCACGGCCCCGCAACGCCTCCACCCGAAAAAGCAACCTCTGGCACTAAAGCCAGATTCAGACTCCGCAGACCCTAGGAGGGGGCTTAATCAAGACGTGACCCTCGATAAGAAGTGCCCGGTGATTATGCCAGGCCCATTACTGTGCTAGCGGTACCCTTGGTTATCTGTGGGTAATCCTCCTATGTCCATTCATAACTCCCATGTTGCTCAGTTTGCCTCCAGGCTCCCCAGAATCAGACGAGTTGGCAGCACTTTGAAGGCTTTCTGGCACCGTCAGCGAACGCACATACTTCACGTGTTGTTTGAGAATCCTGTTTTTATGCAAGATTACACAATACAGTACGGAGGGATCATGGGTTCTTGGCACAGATCGTCAGAATCTATGAAAAATACGCTTAACACCTTAGTAGCTGTAAAAGCAAAGGCCAAAGGTATATGCCGTGTTCTCCATGTCACAGAGACGTGTAACTGAAATGTTACAAAAGAAAGCATAATACAGAATACACAGCTGGCAATATTTCCACCAAAATATACCCAGCTGCCCGCACCGTCCGCAATAAACCTAAACAATTATTGAGAGTAATGTCAGGGCCTGAGAGTGGAGACATAATTGCAAGAACCTCAGAATGATGGCCCTAATCCTGTCCTTAAAAGAATATTTAACGTCTGACTCCAAACTCTGCCTGTGGAAGTGTAATAAGTGTAACTATTATTATTATTTATTATTTTATATAGCTCCATCAAATTCCGTAACGCTGTACAATGGATAGACATAACAAATTGACAGAGACAGCAGGTGAGGAGGGCCCTGCTCATATGAGCTGACAGTCTGGTGTAATGAGGCCCAACTATGTCCATAAAATACCGGCATGCCTGCTTCCTCCTACAACTCCCTTTTTTACACGTATAAGTACATATTTACATCTGAGGAGACGGAAATCACAATTTATATACCATTGCTGGCAAAAAAAAAAATAAAAAAGGTGAGATATCATACTGTATATCCTTTTTCTCCGGTCTGTCCTATTGTTTTGTTTCATTTTTAGATATGACCACTGCATACCATCATTATGATGAAAATTAATAACTATTGATTTACAATAAAGATTCAATTAAACAATAAACCATCGCTTTTTAGCTTATTACATACACCATGACATCATTTATGGAGACTCATGAAACAGAATGTGCATTGAGAGGTCAGTGCCTAAGGAAATGGTCTCGCCTACACAGATAACCCCTCTCCCCAAGCCTCCATCGTGGAATAATACTGGAAGTTCAGTATAGATTTCTGATTAATGTTAAACTGGCAGGGGGGATGTCAATGATGATGGATCAGAGACAGATGGGTGAAAGAAAGTTACATCATCATTTATTTTGGGCACGGTTTACAAACTCTTGCTTGCTTTCAGCAAACATTGCTAAAGTTTCAAAATCTGCTGTAAATATGCCTTTTCGGGACGATGACACTGCGCCCAGCCGAAGACAATCTGCCTCGCTCATCTGCCGTTGGATGCAACAAATCTTGGGCAAAGTTCAAAATGTGGAGCAATCCCCAAGGAAACCAATGGAACATCCCGGCTGAATGCTCCACTTTTAGAACAAGGAGGCACATTTTTCTAATTCAGAATGGGGACATATGGGGAGATTCAGAATGCTGCTTGTCGTTGCTTGATCACATCGGAGAAGAATTTAGCGCACACGTTTAATGTAAAGGGGCTTCCTTTTGTTTGGTGTAGTACTCCAGCATTGGCAGTAAAGCCAGTATAAGTCCACTGCTTGACAACGGAGCAAAGACTCCGTCTGAGGTGCGATTGCTATCCCTTAAAGCCCAAAAAACAAGGAGGTCCATTTAGACGAATGGTGTTACATGAATGCACATTTAATGGGGCCATGTTAGTGAGATGCTTGGGAAAAAACCTGGAGACTCCATGATGTCATGGTGAAAATAAAACGCAGGTACAACACCCAACAAAACATCATCTATAAAAAGGGTGTTGGTTAACTGACACCATTCTAAATACAAGCTGGTAATAATGGGAAAGTAAATGTGCAACAGAATTAAAATTTAGCCAATGGAGAGTTACTGACTCAACAGAAAAGTACTGGACGAGTGGCAATAATGGTGAGCAGAGTAAGAGAATTGTACCCTGCGGGGTGTTTTTTACGTGTTGTTTAAATGGAAGGTCTGACTGTAGTCTTAGATGTATCTGTTGTTCCTCAGTTACTATATTGCAGTATTGTCCTTGTCAATACCATGAACACATACAACCTACTGGCACAGAAGCAGGCGGGGGCTCTGTTATTATTCACGCTCTTTGAGTGTACCCTCTTGGTTAGCAGCTACTTTCAGTATAAAACCCTGCTAAGACAGGCCTGAAGTGTAAGAAGTTATTTTAAAAAGGTTTGAAATAAAAACAATGACAAATACAAACTAGGGTGTAAGCCGCCTTATTACGCACCATCTATACAGGTATGGGGGTATTGTTCTCATGTAATCCTAAATCATTTGACAAGTATTTGAAATGCATTAGATAATCTCCCAAGCTACAGGACTGAAAAGCAACAAGCTAAATCCATCCACATCCACAAATGAATGAAGCTCCTCTAACAAGTTAATGCAGGCGAAACAGGTGGGGCCTCCTCTTGCTTAATAATTTAAACAAGAAATTATCCAAGTAAAAAGCTTGGGGTCACTTTGAAGGCGTTCCGTGGTGTTGAGAAGTACAGGTCCCCTGTTGGTCTAATGGTCGGTCAAGTACGGTCATTATCTAACATTTCAAATTAATCATATCTGCTTTGATGCAGGTTAAATAGATGTTTAATAGGTTAGAAAAACAAACTTTTTGTTTTCCTCAGAAAAATACTGCTTGACTACGTGGCCAATGGCCGCCTCTTGAGATTAGTGAATGAGGGTCTAGGAGTAATGGGCTTCATACGCTTGGTGGGGATGGCACTCAAATATTCTATGATGTTCAAGAGCTGAATAGTATGAAACGTGATACGGAGTTCTTCAGACACGTCACGCTGTCAGACTACCTTCTCATGAACTATTATATGTTTCAAGGGACACTGCAGTGTCCCACAGAGCCCCATAGACAATAAATATGAAAGTACTTTGTAAGTACTCAAGAAGCTTGTGTTAGAGAGCTCCATGTCCAGATGTTCTCCTCCACCACCTCTTAGTGGTAGGAAAGCGTTTCCACTGAAATTAATGGGAGCGTCTTCCACACAGGGGTCTTTTCAGACCAGCGCTTAAGCCAAGCATTGCAAGAGGGCAGGAGCTTTTGCCAGGGGGGGAGGGCATTATGTAAACTTAAAGGGACCTCTCATGTAGGGTATATAATGGCTAGCGTGTCTCTTTAAAGATAAGTAATTCGTTTTTAATACTAACTAGGATAGAAATGTAATATTCCACATCGCCCTTTGGAAACTGGCTGAAAGAATCGTACTGGCAGAGGACGTCTAGGCAAAAAAAGGTGCAACCTGAGAACGGAAACATTAGATGAGACGCGATTACAGAGAGAACATTGTGGCATCAGCCCTGCAGCTGCAAAATCGAAAAAAATCTGATCGGTGTTTTATCTAATTTACTCCAACAATGGTTAGGAATAAATGACTAATTTCCCTTCCATTATTTAAATGTCCCTGCAAGCCCACTAGTCCTTTTAAAAGTAACCAAGGTTTCGAGAAAACCACGCACAAGTGCCCACAAAGAGATATAATAGTCGATTCTGGTGCAAAGCACCATATGTTGTCTTTTTCACTAGTGCAGCCAATGAAATGGTCCAATCAGAAACCCCAAATTACACTATAATCGTACAAAAAGTAAAACAATGTAGGTTATAGTTAAAAGCAGTCGTATTGCATATAGGCCAGAGGGATCCCATACACATAATAATACAGTCTCCGGCTCAGGTTTCATTACTGTATCCATTCACTCTGTGTTTTTTTGCTTAGACCTTGTTCTAGTTCTCTGTGTTCGGCTATCATGTCTGCAATGCAATTTATTGAACCTGTCTGCACCCCACCTTCCGGTTTGTTTATTCTTTGCCTCTTTAAGGTAAGCTCTGTGACTCTTCATTCTCCCTGCTTTGGCTCAGGTTTATGTCTTAGTTCAGGATTAGTGTAAAACGTGCTGTGCCATGAAGTTGTAGGAAGCAAAAAGTGGACTTTTTCAAAAAGGTGTGGCTGGCACTCCGCTGCAGGCAAATATAAAACATATATATATATATATATATACACACACATCGTGCTAACAAAATTGCTATACTTAATTGAGCATTGTCAGTGCTGGTTCCAGGGGATTCCCAATATGGCTACCTGTATGCCGTGCGCAGTCACATAATGGGTGTAAACTTTAATACTTGCGATATCATGTCATCTATACATGCCCTAGCTGATTGGCTAGCATGATATATAAGTATAAAGTACCCTCTACAAAGTGACACCCGGTAATTGTTCAATGACAGGTGCACCTTACCATTTCATGTTCATAAGCGTGAACTAAATCCTTATTTCAGGGCTGTGTGTAGAAGTGGAGCCAGAAGCCTGGGAATCAACTTGATAATTGCTTAAGAGCCAGAAAGAGTTGCTTACGGAGATCAATATAAAAGGGCACAAAAAATGACGAGCCAAGTCTAAAGTGTCCTTTGGTCCGTGATCATTAGCACCTTGTCTACAGGTGTAGTTTCTGTGCAGTGGTGGCCAGTCTTTTACTCCCTTGCATTAAATGCCTGATACTTCCACAGGTGGCCACACAAACCCAGATCTTGCCAGTGGGCTGCCCAGCATGACCGATGACCCTTGTGGTCTCATTCAGAAAACTATTTACATGGAGAACCGGTTCTAACTAGGCATTCAATTTTAGAGAGCCCCGGGTAGAGTTAAACCTACGTATATTGTTTTGCTTGAGCAGAAATACGCAGGAAGAGTGTGACAGCTCAGAGGAGGACACTGGCGGCCAGAGGCTCTAATTACACAGAATTTAAAAGTTAAGAGGCCTTTCTGACTTCTCTGTAGGGGCCGTGACATGAACAAGTAGACCAGCAAAGTTAAAGTTAAGCTTCAAGGGAGCTGGATGACCCAAAACTCCAGTGCTATAAAACCGTATGATTGTAGGGATAATTATTTTATTAATTTGAATTACTGTACGATTTTCTCATCTGCTTATTAAAAAGTCCCTCTTGACATATGAAATTAGTCATCTATCGAAACAAGATCTCGATGAAGGACTCAAAGGACGTAAGCTTAAAGCTAATTTATTTTTGTTAAAGTGGCATGACTCTTATACCTGTGATGCCGAATACATGGAGGATGAGCAGAACTCTATTATACTTGGAGCATCATATATGGATTATTAACAGAATACAGACAGGAAGGTTCTGCTTATTTCCAGGCTTCTTACTGATAGTAATGCACTGATATATCGGTGGCCGGAATATATCGGCTGAAAAGGGCATTATCGGCAAAATGCCAAAATAATTTAAAAAAAACGGCCGAAAAATAATCATCCGCAGGGGCTGGGCTGCTTACCTGTGCGTTGGGCGCACAATGTGCAAGCAGCATCTTCGCCAGGAAAAGCAGGAGCCCAGCGGATTCATGTGAATGCACATCACATGACTCTGCTCCGTTCCTTCTTCATCTGGGGGCGGGGCCAGAGAAGTTGTTTGAGAGGAAGCAGCAGGGCCCCTGCAGTAGTCTGCGAGTGAGAGATCTGCAGTTCAGGTAAGGGGGTGGGGAGGGATGTATGAGCACGTAAGTGTGATGAAGGGAATGAATGAGTATCTGTGTAAATGAATCAGTATGAGTGTGTGGGGAGGGTGGCATGGCATAGGGAGCCTATCATGCCTAGGTTCTATAGCATGTGCTGGCTGCCTGGGCATGATAGGAGTGTGATTGCTGTTTGACATTATATATAATATATATATATATATACTATATTATATTGTTATTGTATTTGTTGTCCCATTTTGGTGTGATTTTTTGGTTTCAGTCCAGAATTTTCATTTCGGTGCATCCCTCGATAAGACATGAGACGCCACGTGTGTACAAAGTATCTTAAAATTAACTGGTCAGCCAGCTTCTTAAAGACAAGCCCCAAATAATAGTCATATGTAAGATGGGGACCCTAACCCTTTACATATTTACCATCTTTATGTAGCTGAAAACAATGCAGGTCCAACTAAGCATTAACTTAAAGGTTAAAATGTATGGGAATACTGTACACACCTGTACAGGAAGCCAGATCTTCATGTTTAAAAGCTGTGTCTTTGGTATTGGATGCAGCAGCAATATTACAGCAAACATAGACTGCTGTGTAATCTTGCAATCCAATGTATACCTGTGCCACTTCATTTAAGATTTCAGGATCAAATCCCTAAGCCTCCGACGAAATATCTGGTGACACACAGTAATCGTGGGAATGATGAGCATGAGCAGTAGTGTATACTAGCTTAGGCCAAATAGACTGAGGGAGGAAGGTCCTGGGTCACAATATCAATTGCAGATTTGCTTTTAAGGGATCAGGCTCCTCTGTGCACTGCTGCTCAATGGCTCAGCTATATGGAAGACCTAAAACCGCCCCGTTGACACTATTGAGAACTATGGCAGCTGACCAAGCACCCTAAGAAACAGAGCACCTGGATATGATATCAGCAGTAGAGACAGAGTCAGCCAAGGGGCCGCTGGATGTGTTGCCCTGAGTCAGGTCCAGGTCAGTGGCCAACATTCACTACATCCTTCAGCAACGTTCAACCTTATCCACAATGGGCCTGTATCCCTAATTCAAAGCCAGACCATTCTACTGCAATAATATTATTTATTTATAAAATTCTCATGTATACCACATCCCTGAGGCTGCCGTGCAGCAAAGCACTACACAAGATAATAGGTACTCATGATAACAACATTTAAATATTATACATTTTTCATACACCTTTCAGTACTATTCCAACCTTTTAAAGTAAAAAAATATATATTGAATGGCACTGCAACCGCAAGCCACAAGCCCTTATCTGCGCCTAGGCCTTCTTTATGACATTACAAAAAAGATTGCTTACAACATGATCCTCGTCATTCCATGTAAAGCAGGAAGAGAATGGCTACAAGGTTTCCAATCATGTGCCATAAGAAAAACAAAGTAGCAAATTTATGAGAATTGTAAATGAAAAAAAAGCATATTGTTGTTTTTTAAACCCCCCCCCCCCCAGAAGTACTGGGATCTCATCCTTTCCATTCAGTTTCCGGATACCAAGTTGCAGAAAGATCACTTAATAAGCTCAGGCTAACCGGATAACAGACAGAGGTCAATAGATCATGGAGTGATCAAAAAGGGCTAATAGCCGTCTGACATCCTTGCATACCCACTGACTTCCCATGTCAATAACAGAACATTTCAACTCCATACAAGACATGTATTCTCTTGTTTTTTTCTAAATCTATATTTTATCATTCTATCTACAAAATAATAAACACTGTTCTAGACATCTGGAAATAACAAAAGAAAAATATACAAATACCAACAGCCAGAGAACAGTTTCCCCAGCCTAAAAATGTACTGATCCCAAACATTACTGAAAATAAAATGTTTGCATCTAAAAACTTGATAAATGATAATTGAACTGATTAACAAGGGTTAATGCAGGATAAAACCAACACACAAAAGTATTAGAATAGCTAGCAGAGTGGGAATGCAGCATCAGAAAGTCGTGTTTTCTGGGGGAAGTTTTTCTTTAAGCACTGAATCAGAAAACAGGAAGTGGAACACAGTCACCCAGCTGTGGCTTCACTGCGCACCTCCAAAATAACTGTGTGCACACACTCACGCTCCTGCGCACGCACACACACACACTCACGCTTGTGCGCGCACTCGGCACTTCCCCTCTGCCTAAAACACATGGCTTCACTTCCTTCTGCTCAGTAATTTTGTACACTGAGGGAAAAAAAAAAAAGAACATGTTTGTTTTAGCAGCGATGAAAATACAAGCCTTAACCCTTTCCAACCCAGAAGAACTACCTGAAGCACAATGCATCCAATTCACAGCAAAGCCTCCAGCACAAGAGCCTTGCATCTGCAGATATAGTGCCAATAAACAAGAAGTGCCACAACACAACTGATTAAGAGCACATGCACACACTGCTGGTAATAGATGGATATAAAAAGTGTGATAAGCTGTATGGCGCCGTAAAATCAATACTGTGTAATTTAACCCTTAGAGATCCCTCCACAATACTACAGTGTATTAGATACTGGCCCCAGTCTCTGTTGCTTGAAGCTGACAATCACTTGCAGGTAAGCGCTCTCATCTAAATATATGGGAGCTTCTTCTGCTCAAGCCTTATGTTCGCGTTAGGCTGGCTGGTGTTGAGTATACTGTAAGTACACACTGGTGAGCTGAAGGAGCATGCAAGCCGAGGGTCCGGGGGCATATGGATAGGGGGGATTCTGTTGAATCCTTCAATGCACTTGCAGGGGAAAACATTAAAGCGGACGCTCAGCTACCATTTGCATTCCCGTCATGGAGGGTATAATGTACATTAAAAATCCAGAATCCATAAATACACAGACAGGGAGGGTGAGAACAGGTAGTGTAATCCCTCCTGCCAGATCACACATCACACAGCCGATTAAAAAGGTTTGTATCACGAGCATAAAACATCACAGTTACACAGACCCACAATGTAACGCAGCTGTCCGTGTGCCGCTTCATACACTGCACTGTACTTAAAGCTGCAGGCACGAGTAATTAAACACCCACAAAAAGTGATTTGCATTGTATGTGCCTGTATTTGCCTATCCCTGGCCTGCTAACTCTCACCATGTGTGCCCTGTTTCAATATATGCTTTTGAAAGGGAAAAAAGGTTCCATATGCTTTCTTATCATCCTCCACGTTCCTTCCTTCAGCAAAGGGGCACATGTTTTACAACATGCCTGAAGCGGAGATCTGGTCTTAAAAGCTTGCAATCTGTTCTACGGCTAACACTGTACAAAAGTGTATACCGTCAGTGAACATCAGCAAAAACACAGAAGTACAAAAGTGTACAGGTTCCAGTCTCTAGCACTAAACAAAATCACTGCCTGGTAACTTGGAAGCTTTCTATATGTAAGCACGGGCTATACGTGCCTCTTAGAAAGAGATTTCTATGTATGAAGGGCTGTGACACTAGACGCTGGCTAGACTAGTAACTTTTCTCTGTCGTTTTTACATTTTTCAATAAAATTAACGCCGCCGAGAACGTGGTGATGGAACCGGTTGATCAAGTCATAAATCCTCCAGGCCTGACTAATAAGCATTTCTCAAGACATTGAGTCTTGTATGTGGCGCCAGCGATGGCTCCCCCGCTCACACACACACACACACACGAGCGCACAAACACACACGCAGTGCTACTGTACCTCATTCTCTGCGGTGCCTGAGAGCGTCTCGCTAGCCGAAGCTGCATTTTCTACGGGTTTTCAGGTTTCGAAACACAGACCCTCCATAGGCTCGTCGCACTTCAGTTTAGTGAAAAATTGGAACGACGGGGTATAAAAAGCTATCGTAATCCGAGAGGCAGCAGAAAACGAGCGGCAGTCAGGAAATTGGTCAGTCAGAAGTGCCGCCAAAAAGCAGAGCAGTTTTCTAAAGAAAGGCCCTCCCTAGTAGAGGCTGCCAATCAAGCGCGGGTCACGAGGCTGTAGCACAGACCCAATAGACTTCTTATTGACACAGCTTATGTTTGCAGCGTGCGATCCTCAGCCAGGCTTTCAAGAACATATCAAATTACACACACTTTCCCTCAGAGCTTCACAAGGACAGCCTTAAACTGCAATCTATCCAGCAATGCATTTTTAACACACACACACACACATATATATTATTATATAATATATATATATAATATAGTATATATATATATATATACACTAATATACACACACACACACACACACACATAAGCAGAGAATTCAGTCTAACGTGTCTGGAGCACACATAGGGTTAATAAACTGAAAATGCACTAAATGAACTTGCAGAAAACTTTAATGGGGGGGTGATAAAAGAATTATCTGGCAGAGAACAGGTTAAAATATCTATTTATTATAATGGAGCTATTTAGCTAAAATCCCCTTTTGCTCGACTCATTTTCCTTAGAGACAGATGGAGAGCAGGTCTCCCAAAAAAAAACTCCTTTGCCTGAGTCAATATTTGCTGCATCTGAAAGAAATTTCTTAGACCAGAAGGGATTTAATGATTACATTATTGTGCAGATTGGAGCGGGAGAGCTGTGAAGGCCGTAGCACTTCCGTTAATGTACAGATAATGAGAAGCCAGCTCCAGTCGGCATGTGATGTATCAAGGTCATCCTGTGACTATAGCAATCTATAAATTCCTGGCTTCTCGCACCGGAACATTCGGGGTTAAATACTTAACATTGTCCACAAAACCACTCACAGCAAAGTAAAAGCAGAACTCTACACTAGAAGGGGTTTTCGGATAGAAGGTCAAAAAGAGCATAGCTACAAATGTACATTTAATTAATTCACATCCCATCCGCACTGTCATACGGTGCAGACGTGAACTGCTTATGTCATAGCGAGGTTCGCCAACATCATAGTGCTACCACCCCTGTAGACACGGACGCTATTTGCCGCATAAATATTTAAGTGGTTATGCAGCACGCCTCGTCATATCTGACGTAATCTGTGCCATGTCCCTATGTCCGAGAGACTTCCATTTGTGAGAACTAGCTTCAGAAATAGCAGAGGATCGTGGGTAGGAAAGTAATCGCGAGAAACACAGAAAGAAAAGAATAAAATAAAAATCTACTATTTATTCGATTTTTTTGTACATAATCCCCCCTCTATATTTCATGGCGGGAAATCCCCTACATTACATCCCATATCAGCCTAGATCAAAGATTTTGCTATGTGCATAATTATATATTGTGTGTATAATATATATATATGTGCAGCAATTTATAGATATTTATGTAACAATCTTTAATGACAACATTGACATATTTGAAGTGTCATTTTCCTTTCAAAAACAAATTAATAAACGATGTGCTTTTGTTGCACGCATTACATCACAGGACAAATGACACACTTGACAACAAACAGAGAAGTGCTTTGTTATGGAGGGTCCGCAGAAGTATCTGCTTTGATAAATGAAAAGCATTGCCATGGAAACCTTGTCAAGTATTGAAAATACTGCCACAGAGAGCCGGTTAACCATTTCTTGTACATCTTTGCTTCAAGTAAGGAGATTGTCTGGAGACATTGGGAATGGGTTCATGTCCCACTCCAGCTATCATATGCACTTTAATATATATGATATCCGTGCCCCCTTCCGAATGCATGGAGGGATTATGTAGGTCCTTTCCCCAGCCCTTACCCATTTTCTGAGCTTGAGGTGCGTTTGACGAACTTGTCTCCGTGCTTGCCATATACTTCCCACCAGTTAGCTGCAGCTATGGTGGGTCGCGAGGCTGTCCGCACAGCCTCATGACCCCCGATTGTTGGATCACTGAGGAGCCCAGCTGCAGGGCTGCAGCTTCTTTCCCGTTAAGTACCCCATTAAGTAATACGCATTCTTGGCAGCGCGGATCAAGGCAGAAGATTTCTCTAAATGATTACAATGTCAATGCTCCACTTATTTAATGACAAGCAGTTATTAGACAACTACATCTAACAACCATTTGCGGAAAAGTTACCGTGCATGACAAGCACTCTGTAAGAAGCACACAAGGAGGATGCGAAGTTTGTTAATTAATACAAAGCACTGCTGCCAGCAGCATCATTATATGAAGACAGACTATTTTTGCTTCAGACAATAAATAAAATCATGTGCTATTAAACAGTTTGATTTTAAAGCTGCTATGCTGTTTTCTGGAGGTAATGGGAAATGAGGAGAAAGAGCATGAAAAGAAACACGGAATGAACATAAAAAAAACACGGATATGTACTTGACTTTTCAATGTCACCTTGGATCTATTAGATACAAACATAGAACTTGTCACCCAACAGTCTTCCTTTAGCCCTGATCATTTCATTCAGTCTGTCTACTAGAGCTCTTTAACCTCGATATCGCTGCGCCCTGAATGGTGGCCATTATGTTCAGTAAGTTGCAAAACATTACATTTTCCATGGCTGTCCTCGGAGGCCTCTGTGTTCCAGGCAGTAAATCCAGAGATCGCTACACTGAACGTCGCCTTTCCTAGCTGCACCTAGCTGCACTTAAGGGGTACTAGCCTGAGCAGGACTCGGAAGCGTCATACGCCAAGCCACATATTGGTGCAAATAAAAGACACGTTTTGCTATTTTTGCTACAATATGCGATATGTATAAGGATGTGTGAGACCGTTTGCCCCATCACTATCTACACTATTATGTTTTGCGCTCTGTGTCCAACATGCTTCCAGTTCAGAAGAACTATCGTCACTAACTATAGCTGAGGACCATGAGAGAGGAGGACTCGTATAAATAAATGATACCTTAAGTTACTACTTAGAAGACGTTCCGCAACAATTATTACATATATGTGTATATTCCTTTATTCCAATTATGGGACATACACGTTTGGTTTGGACGTATAAATCTTTAACGTGTACGCACCATGATGATCTTTATTTTAGTTGTAGGCCTCACATCACCAGAATGAGATTATGGAATTGCACAAAAAGAAGTTTTAGGGGAATTTAATAAACATTATGATAACTATGTACAAAACTTTTCAAGGTCAAAACAATCTTCTCTCTGGTGACCTTTTAAGCAGAATTGCCCAGAGGACACAAGTTCATCCCGTGAGACTGTGAAACATCATCAGCAACAAATGGCATGTATACAGTGAGAGACATTCTCCAGCTACATTAGGTGGGTTAGCAGATTCAGTAGAAGGTATAGTCAGCCATACAACTTGGTTAGAAGAATCAAAGAGGTAGTATAAGGGTTTGTATAGCTTATCTCTGTCTCATCCCAGCTCAGCTTTTGATTAGGGAGGCAGGCTACATATATCCAGAATTACAGCTTTGACGTGCATATTGTTCTGCCAGCTTCAATGCTCAACGTAGCTGCTTGACGGAAATGCACTGGGAGTGCACCATGCTCCCTGTCAATGCTGTGAAGAACATCTAGAGAACTTAGAACCACCTCAATGTTTCTCATTGGAACTTCAAAAAAGAACCGGTGTCCACTAACAAACCCTCCCCCCCACGTCTTGAAACTTGTTCTACCGGCATATGCTTTGATACAGACTATACTGCATGATTATTCTGTTCTATCCCTTGTGAGGTTCTGATCCTTTGTGAAGGAGAATCGATCTTGCTACATACACAGAGATAAGTATGAAGTGTATATTTTAGATTTTGCAGTGTATTTACTGTTGGACGTTGTTTATCCAGCATATTTCGAGGGCCCATCCTCACTTTTCCATTTTGGATAATTTACTAGCCTATAATCTTCCTCCAGCCTCATGCATCGGTCATGATGGTTGTGGTTTACTAATATAAACCTGTTCCCCCCTTTCATATAACTCATGGAAGAAGAACATTGTGCAAGGTCTTTTTGCTATACCACAGTTTTATTAACAGGTACGTTAACAGAGACCTTCAGTTGGTATAAAAGGATTAGTTTAATAGAATGTTAAGCTCCCTGTTATTGCGTTATCTTACAGTCATAAGTGAATTTATTCTCACTACCAGTGAAGGGAGATAATGCAGAAAATATAGTTATCAACTCTCAGAGCACTGAAAGGATAAAAAAAAAATACCGTATTGGCCCGAATATAGGCCGCACTTTTTTCCTCACAATTTAAGTCTTTAAGGTAGGGGGTGCGGCCTATAATCGGGGTTTAGCGCAGGGATGCACAATTTGTATCGCCCAACGTCCAGGGCATGCAGTTCTGGGTGCCGGGTGGGTGTTTTTTCTCTTTCATCTAGCCCTGCTGCGTGCAATCAGCAGGGTTAGGATCCAGATCCCCCGCAGCGCTGCAGGGGACCTGGCTCATACTCTTCGGCAAGTCTGAGGAGGGGGAGAGTGGCATATGTGTATTTTTTCTTTAAAAATATTTTCTTCTTAAAAATAGCACCAAACTTTAAGGGTGAGCCCTATAGAGGCAATACGGTAATAATCATTTAGAAAATGTTCACATTTTCTCAAAATAGATATTTAAGATGCACAAGACCAGGAAATTGTGCTTCTTCCCTTCACCAAAGATAATTACAAATAAGGCAGGCTTATAAAGAACACATTAAAAAAAAAAAGATCAATGGCTTGTGATTTAACCCTTTGTTGATTTGATTACAACTGCTTACATCTTAAACTAATCATTTGGGTGAGGACTGAAATGCTCTTCTGGGCTGTGGACACATTAACTGGACATTAACACATGACAGTCATTTCTGAACAGTCCCTATGCATCTAAAAGTAATTTTTTCAAATGATTTTGATGAGCTTGCACAGGTTTTAATCAATTTCTGACAGAATTTCTGCAACCCGGATAACCAAATGATGAGATCAATCACACATTTGTAGTTGAAAGTACTTAAAAGTATGTGAAAAGGGCTAAAGGCTCAGTGTAACAGATCCCAGAACTTAAAAAAATCAAGGAAAAACATTAAAAAATCTCTAGGAGTTAATATAAAAAACAACAAGCTTTATTTTGTGCTTTGAAAAGTAAAAACACTCTACCAGTTGTTTTTTTGGCAACTTCTTATCGAATTTCGAGGAGAGATCAAAAATAAAGCAAATAAAAGTCTATATGAATTCAAATCATCTGCAAAAAAAACCATAACTAAAAACACCCCAAGGAATCTGTAGATGCGTCCCAAAGGAACTGTTTTATCTCACAGATGCACCAATTTTTGATAATAAAATCGATAGAATTTGATATATCTGGCTAGCATTATACTCGACTCCTTCTCCTACATGATCCTTTAATATTGCTTAGAATTTTTTTCTGTGCAGAATAGCGAATTTGTTGTAAAGTCAAACCGTGGTCTTTCTATCACTTAACTAAGACTGGCATCATTCTTATAATGGAACGCCAAAATATGTCTGTACAATGAGCTGAATCCGTGATTTTGGTTTTATATTTTTTGTGCCGGTTAGCATACCATGGAGTACTCTGTTTACTCACATTTATTAAGGTCATGTGAAATTCCTGCAATGTTAATTTCACAGGATTTGCGTAGCCGAAAATACTGCTAGGGTTTTTTTTCCAACAAAACAACTGGCATGATTGTCATAAATATTAAAGACCCATCCTGTAAACTTTTCAGATCAGCAGACTTGGAAAAGGTTTCCGTACATCAGGTAGCTATCGCTGCCAGAGGTGCAAGACATTTGATCGCGCCATCATGGAACGCATGGCTGGTTGACTCTAATTACAGGATCAAATCCCATGTTGAACATGTACAGTAATTGACTCTTATTTGATATGTAAACCGACCTTTAACCATTAGGAGTCCTGCTTCCTAATGTAATAGTGATTGCAGAGATACGCCGAACCACATTATCTACATTTTTCACAACAAATACCTTCAACTTCCAACTTTCTACTTAAGCTTCCTTGCTACAAAAAATCAACCATGTAACCATGAACCAAACATAGTAACCACCAGCTAAGTACTAGTACATACTAATGTTACTAAATCAAATTCTATTTACAGCTAAAAGAAACATGCTTTACTATCACATATGTTCTGGATAGAACCCCTATATGTACACCATGATTCACCTGAGACCTTAACATGCTGCCATCAGTGATAGACCTACCTGGGACATTGCCCTCCACCTAACAGGGCTGCACCCCCAGCCACCCCATCCTCACTGCTTAATGCTGGCATATGACCCAGCGCAGCAACTTCTACTATATAGTATGGATGCTGTGCCTATTTGGTGTAAATGGGCCAGATAAGGAGATCTCCCTTTTAACGTCTTATTGAGCAGCAAACCAACAAAAGGGCCTGTTGACCCATAAGTGCGCTCTGCCCCTGGTTTTGAGAAAGAGGGACTACCAGTCCAGAATACATCGCTGGTTGCCATATTGCTACACGAGGATACGGACTCCACTGTGGCGATGTCACCCAAAAAGGTATAGAACGAAGAAAGCCCCAACTGATACTTTCTGCTTAGAATGTCTCTTGTCATGTGATACTACAAGAAGCAATCGTCTGTACTATATAAGGATACACATTTTATATACATTTCAGAAGGGCAAGTGAACTTGAGGGATTAACAAGTTTCCTGAACCTACATTATGATCATCAAACAAAATGACCAACTTTTTTGTAATTGTCTACACTGAGAGTTGAGTCCCTATTGATTTCAACAGCTGCTCAACTCTAGCATAGTCTTAGGCATACTTGGGAACTCCGGGTGAAGCACAGCTTCTCCGGTTCTAGACCCAAATCCTCCGGGTCACGTGAGCGGGGTCTTGACCCCCCCCCTCGCCTATCTTCCCTGGAGACATTGCGCAGTCCTGGCCGCGTCCCGTAAGGGAAGGCACCGGAGTGAAGAAGTTCCCAGGTACGGTCTTCGGTTTCCCAAAGCTGAGGGACTGTGTAAGGACTGTGATCATAGAATGGCCCATAGTACAGTACAGGCAAAAAGGTCCATGCAGGAACCAGCATAGTACGATTAAACAAGAATTCAAGGCTTGATGTACGGTTAACATAAAATTTGACATTTAATATGTATTACACAAGTCCATATTATACCATAGGCCGTGTGGTAAGCTTATAAAAATGAAGAGCGATCCCATTATGTATCATATTCTACTTAGAAAATTGGCTGCAGATGCCAGCAGAGAGAAGACATCTTGGTTTTGTTGCAAATATCATAAGATGCAGCTCCTTGTAAACCTAGGGAAGCTTCACTAAAATGCTGTTTTTCACTTTAGTACTTTAGCAGAAGATCAATTATTAAAGCAAATAAACAAGGCAGCAAATCACAATGAGGTGGTTATTATGGGGGACTTTAACTATCCCGACATAAACTGGGAAACCGAGACCTGTGAATCTCATAAAGGAAACCGCTTTCTGACTATAAGTAAAGATAATTATCTGTCCCAAATGGTACAGGACCCAACCAGAGGGGGCGCTCTACTGGACTTAATATTAACCAACAGACCTGACAGAGTAACTAATGTGCAGGTCAGAGGGCACCTAGGAAATAGTGATCACAATATAATACATTATAACTTGTCGTTCAATAAGGGAACTCTTAGAGGAGCCACAAGAACTATGAACTTTAGGAAGGCAAAGTTTGATCAACTAAGAGAAGCCCTTAACACTGTAAATTGGGAAAATGTCCTCAAAAACAAAAGCATAGATACTAAATGGGAGATTTTTCAAAATATCTTAAATTCTCACTGTGAAAAGTACATACCGTATGGGAATAAAAGTGTCAGGAGCAAGAGAAAACCAATGTGGATAAATAAAAATGTAAAGGTGGCAATAAATGGCAAAAAAAAGGCATTTAAGCTACTAAAACAGGAAGGCAGTGAGGAAGCACTAAGAAGCTATCGGGAAAAAAATAAAATATGTAAAAATCAGATAAAAGCAGCAAAAGTGGCGACAGAAAGACTCATTGCCAAAGAGAGTAAAACAAACCCCAAAATGTTCTTTAACTATATAAATAGTAAAAAGGTTAAAAATGAAAGCGTCGGCCCCTTAAAAAGTAATGAGGGAGACGTTATAGACGGGGATCAGGAAAAAGCGAATCTATTAAATATATTCTTCTCTGCTGTATTCACAGAGGAAAATGAAATACCAGGTAATATACAGCAGGATGAGATAAATGCCCCAGTACATGGCGCCTGTCTAACCCAGGAAGAAGTGCAGTGCCGCCTAAAAAAAATCAAAATAGACAAATCACCAGGTCCAGATGGCATTCACCCCCGCGTTCTAAGGGAGTTAAGTAATGTAATAGACAGACCCCTATTTCTAATATTCAAGGACTCTATAGTGACCGGGTCTGTTCCCCAGGACTGGCGCATTGCAAATGTTGTGCCAATATTCAAAAAGGGGACAAAAAGTGACCCGGGAATTATAGGCCTGTTAGTTTAACTTCTGTTGTATGTAAACTGTTTGAGGGTTTCCTAAGAGATGCTATTTTGGAGTATCTCAATGAAAATAAATGTATGACTCCATATCAGCATGGGTTTACAAGGGATCGGCCCTGTCAAACTAACCTGATCAGCTTTTATGAGGAGGTGAGCTCAAGACTGGATCGGGGTGAATCGCTGGATGTCATATATCTTGATTTTTCCAAAGCATTTGATACGGTGCCACATAAAAGGCTGGTACATAAAATGAGAATGCTTGGGCTGGGGGAGAATGTGTGTATGTGGGTAAGTAACTGGCTCAGTGATAGGAAACAGAGGGTGGTTATTAATGGTACATACTCTGAGTGGGAGACTGTTACTAGTGGGGTACCACAGGGGTCAGTTTTGGGTCCTATTCTTTTTAATATATTTATTAATGACCTTGTAGAGGGATTGTATAGTAAAGTATCAATCTTTGCAGACGATACTAAGCTCTGTAGCGTGGTTAACACAATAGAGGACAGTGCACGATTACAAATGGATCTGCATAGGTTGGAGGCTTGGGCTGGGATGTGGCAGATGAGGTTCAACACGGATAAATGTAAGGTTATGCACATGGGGAAGAAAAATCCAGGCTGGAAATATGTATTAAATGGGAAAACACTGGGGACGACTGACATGGAAAAGGACTTAGGAGTCTTGGTTAACAGTAAATTTACCTGTAGCGACCAGTGTCAGGCAGCTGCTGCTAAGGCAAATAAAATCATGGGGTGCATCAAAAGGGGCATAGATGCCCAAGACAAGGAAATAATTCTACCACTGTACAAGTCAATAGTCAGACCA
>VKOC01029587.1:0-11351 GCA_009364415.1 Spea multiplicata
ATGTTCCCTCTAATTTTTCTTAGGTGGTGTGCGCAGAAAATTTCTCTTGTGCAAAAATTTTCCCAGAGCCAAAATTTTGTGCGCACAATATGCTTCTGCAAATGTTACATTTAAATTGTTATTCTATATTTTTGGTACAGCTCGCTCATGGTTAATAACACTACATTATAGTGTGATAATGTAGTATTAGTTACACAGCAGTATTACTTACTGTAATGTTTTTTTAAAGGTGAAATTCTCACTGCATAAGTAAATTATGAGCGGATCACGAGCGGAGACTCCAGGCAAAACAGTTGGGAAAAACTGTTGTGCGCAGGGGCGTACCTAGAGTATTTGGCACCTGGGCCCATCCTGTATGTGGGACCCCCTTAACACCCCCACACACACGCACTTTAAAACTGCATAGCTTCTATCGTTAGGCAAACATTGATAGGGGTACAGCATAACTGTTATCATTATTTACTAAGGCAGACATTGACGGTGGTACAACATAACACCTATCACTACATACTGAGACAGACATTGATGGTGTTACAGCATAACTGCTATTATATACTGAGGCAAACATTGATGATGGTACAGCATAACTGCTATCATTATATACTGAGGTAAATCGAATTTTTCTGTCCAATTTTGGTGTGTTACTTTTAATAAAGGTGGGGTTAACACACCAAAATTGAACAAAAAATATAAAATTCCTACCAGTAATCTCACTCCTATCATGCCCAGGCAGCCAGTACATGCTGGAACCTGAGCATGATAGGAATATGATTACAGCCTCCCTATGCCATGCTATCCCCCCCACACACTTACACATCCATGCTATCACACACACACTCATTCACAAACATTCAGTTTAAACTACAGCATAACACCCATCACTCTCACACACTTACTAATTCACTCTCACAGAGTGTTTTCCTACCTTTTCTCTGTCACTTTTCCTCCTCTTCGTTCTTCCCCCTTCTGTGTCCTCTCCTTCCGGTGCAGTAAAGACGATGGGCGTGGCTTCAGTGCTGTGCGCCAGGATCTGACATCAAATCCCGACGCGCAGCATCAGTTGCCGTGCGCATCTCAAGGGAACAGGATCGGAGGTCTGTATTAACAGACCTCCTGCCCCCTTGATTGATTTTAAGCCGGTTGGAGGGAGATCCTTGATCTCCCCAACCGAGCTTGCTCCTCTAGCGGCTCCGTCTCTGCAGGGGTGCTGTACACACAACCGGTAGCGGCCCTCCCCCGTTGGGAACGCTACTGGTTGTGCGCGCAATTTTTGTTTGTGTGCGCTCCCTCTGAAAGCTATGTGCGCGCGCACAAGCGCACAGCTTAGAGGGAACACTGCTCACCACTCTCAGCCACAATCTTAATGTCATAATTTCCAGAGGAATTGAATGAAACCGAAGATGTAACCCTTTATTTCCAATGTGACTGGACAGAAGCCAATTGAGAAGAAGTCACAGAGATGAGGGTTGTAACTCCTTCATCACCTGCATTCTCAGCATCACCATAAATACACTTTCCTGTTAATCTTTAGATAATTGGATTCGGAGAACTTGTATCTTCATTTAACAACTGTAACGGAGCTGGCTAGTCCGACCGACTGCCTCCGCTTCCTTGTGCTCCCTTAGCCTGGGACTCACACTTTCCCCGGTTCCCCAGTCACTAGCCGAGACTCAGTGTAGGGGAAAAACCAAACGAAGACTGATTTATTTTAGACACACAGAGCTGGATATGTCCAGCAAAACACACATTTACATAAACAAGATATTGGGACACAAACAACCCCCTTAATCTGCCTCCCAGAGACAACAGGGGCAGTAACGGGATTAACAATACAATAGGTGGGGGAGACTGATTTATACATTAAACTAAAACAATGGTGGTCACTCCCTGGTGGCAGACCCTGGCTGTCTGCTGGAGATATTCCCCTCAGCCAGTGATGAGAAGATACTGCTGGGGGTAGCCACAGAAGTCTTTAGAAACCCAGGGCCCATAGTCAATAGGGAGGAGGCTGGCAGTCAGGCTTCTCCAGTGGCCCCAGTGATGGAGGCTTCCGTCACAATTCTTCCCCCTTCGAATTGGACTGACATAGGATGAGACCCCAAACTCCGTACTTGACTCCGTAGTCAGTCAGTTTATTTGACCCATCAATGCCCTCCCAAAATTGGTGCTCCTGCTGCTGCTGGGGAGATGGGCCGGCTGCGCCATCTCCCGGGTACCGCTGGGGAGGGATGCCTCCTGCATCCCCTCCCTGGTGCTCCTGCTGCTGTTGAGGAGGGAGTTCAGGTTCCTCCGATACCGGAATTAGGTTCTGCCGCTGGGGAGATGGACCGGCTGTTCCACCTCCCTGCTTCTGCTGGGGAGGCCGGTTGGCTGCTGGATCTCCCTGAATTCCTGCAGCTTTGGTAGGTGCTGGGCAGAGGCCAGCGATGCTCTGTCCGGTTGCCAGCGCTTCAGCTGGGGTTAGGGGAACTTGTTGGTCGGCCTGCCGCTGGGGAGGGAGGACCGGTTCCTCTGCTCCCGGACATGTGAGCTGCCGCTGGGGAGATGGGCCGGGTGCCGCATCTCCCTGGATCCCTGTAGCCACTGAAGGTTTGGGGCAGAAGCCAGCAGCGCTCTGTCCTGTTGCTAGCTCTTCAGCTGGGTGGGTGCTAGTGGAGACCGCAGTCCCATCCACTACACCCAGAAAACTTTCTTCCTTTACCTGGGAAGGAAAGCCAATTGCAAGCCCTCCCGGACCAACCTCCTCAGATGTAAAATCAGTTAGATCCACAATCTCTGGATCTGGTTGTGGTGTAAAGTCGCACAGCTCCAGTATTGGATCTGGATTAGCTGCCCAGTATCCCTCTGACTCAGGGGTGGAGACCATAGTCCCATCCACCCCGTCTGGGTTAACATCCTCAGATGACCACTCAATCACATCCACAAAATCCACACAATCCCTGGACACTGGGGCATTCTGTTGAACGCGTTCAAACAGTTTTTTATACGCCTTCTCCAGTTCCCACTCCTGTGTAATTAAAAAGTCTAAATCACCTTTAAGTCCCAGTGCATCTGGGAGGTCCCACTCCCTGAAATCCCGGATGTCCTCAATCCGCCACTCCGCTGTACTGCCGAAGTCCGGATCCTCCTGAAGACTATCCCATAATAATCCAGGGCCACCAAAGTCATAGCCCTCTGGAGAACAATCTTTCGCAGTTCCCCAAATGCTTGTTCTGTATACCACTGCAGAGCCCTATAGTGATCTTCCAGCTCTACCTCCTGCTGGACCAGCTTGTCCAATTCGGATACCCATTGCTCCTGGGGTTGCTGTCCCAGGAATGGCATCCGTAGTTCCCGCTGGTCTCTAATCTTTTGTTCCGAGCTTGGAAGACACTGACCCCGGCGTATAACAGCCCTCTGCCATACTGACCGTCGAACCACTTGCCTCAGGTTCTGGTATTGTTCTGTAGGCAGGGCAGTGGTATAGCAGGACAGGATGACCCGCAGTAGTCCCTGGAATTCTGATACCACATCCATGTCCTCGTCAAGGCGACCGAAGTCTGCCGTCCTTTCGGTCAATCCCGGTAGAAAGTAAGTGTCCCTCAGACTAAGACGAAATCCCGCCGCTTGCCACCAATGTAACGGAGCTGGCTAGTCCGACCGACTGCCTCCGCTTCCTTGTGCTCCCTTAGCCTGGGACAACACACTTTCCCCGGTTCCCCAGTCACTCGCCGAGACTCAGTGTAGGGGAAAACCAAACGAAGACTCATTTATTTTAGACACACAGAGCTGGATATATCCAGCAAAACACACATTTACATAAAACAAGATATTGGGACACAAACAACCCCCTTAATCTGCCTCCCAGAGACAACAGGGGCAGTAACGGCATTAACAACACAATAGGTGGGGGAGACTGATTTATACATTAGGCTAAAACAATGGAGGCCTCTCCCTGGTGGCAGACCCTGGCTGTCTGCTGGAGATAATCCCCTCAGACAGTGATGAGAAGATACTGCTGGGGGTAGCCACAGAAGTCTTTAGAAACCCAGGGCCCATAGTCAATAGGGAGGAGGCTGGCAGTCAGGCTTCTCCAGTGGCCCCAGTGATGGAGGCTTCCGTCACAACAACTATCACAATTATGCTTCAACTCCATTCCCTTACACCTAGCATTAAAGTACTTGCGATAAAGTGTATTGTGCTCAACCGTTGATTTATCAAACATTATTCTCAACTCTTTGTATGCTTCCTGTGCACTTGATTGATCCAGGGCAGCTAGAGAAATATCAAGTGCCTTTCAGACTCTAGTCAATCCTTTTCTACTAGCCCCATGATCTCACAACAAAAAGTAGAACTCTGATGAAAGGATTAACCTTTTTCTTTCTCTTGGATCTGGATTTTCAGCAATGACATTTAAATATCTAACCAGTTGCGATTCTTAAGACAATTCATTTGTTTGAGCAGCTTTGATTTCACCCTTAAGGGGTTTGATCCAATCATCATATGAAAATATTCCAGCATTTTGGATTTAGGTGAACACATCCCTTCCCAGCCATAACACTTTGAATGCTGGACACTGATATTTTATATGCACTGATCAGTAGTTTGATACACAGTGCAAATTTATACTATGTGGAAAAATGTATTCGTAACATGACTTGTGCAGGACAAAATATGTAACAGAAACATAATCTTTAAAACATTAAAATATATAATCATGACATAAAATACAGTATATTGTAAACAGTACCCAGTATTTCCACTATGGCACCAAACCAGTTGACTCTTCCAATCCACTCAGCAACAACAAGCAAAAGGCAGAATGCTATAGTTAGTGTGATAACAAAAGTCACTATATCTCACTGAACTAGTCTGTTGCAATGTTACCAATGACATTAATTTAAAAAGACAAGTACTCAAATGTATCAGTAATTTCGCAACATCTACAGATTAGTAGTGAGATTTTTCGAAAAGATGAAAATTCTAATCTTTAATAACCATATGCTACATATTACAGGTATAACAGCTTATGCATTGTTGCCATATTTTCACGTTATAAAATGCAGCCTCATTATGCATTATATGCAATACAAAAATATACTATTTTCACCAGATACCCGGAAGGCTAAACATTTTTATTTATTATTCATTGAATTATTTAGTGCCATATTCCACACAGATATATGATGGGTAAATAGCTGCTCAATTGGGACTCAGGGTGGCGGAGCTTGGTAGGTAGAGTATCACAAACTGGCAGCGCTACTGTGAAGTGGAATATTCTGGTGTTCTAGACACCGGAGAATAAAATTGGGAATGCGGGATTGCGGTCCTTAATCCTGCTGTCCTGTCGAGCTCTAACTCTGTCCCAAAAATCAGGACAGAGGTAGAGCTTGGTGGGACGGTTGGGAGGCATGCACATACTTAGATGTCAGTCATTGGAGACAAAACACAATGTTATGTGACCTTGCTGAACACTGCCTCTGCCTTGGTTTGGAAACTGCCACAAGCTTAGTGGTTTCAATGACATAAAGAAGTAAATCTGGGACTTACCTCTTTATTCTGTGGTTGTCACAGTCAAACATGGGTGTGTGACAAACCTAATGACCTTGCAAACAATTTACAGATTAGTGAATCCCTTAACTCGTAAGTATCTGTGCAAATATGCCAAAAAATTATTCGGGAAAAATATTTTGGTTCCTTTCTTAGCCCGTTTGTTTTCGGGTAACAATTGTTGTTCGGCCGAAAATTCAGGGTCAAATTTGTTGCCCGCTGCCCACATTCACTCTCATTCGCTCTCACTCAAACTCTGCATTACAGTTTGAAACATATGATGACCAGAAATTGCAATTCTCATTGTTATCCATTACTGGCAATACAAACCAAATATTTGGCTTTTTGGCATTATCTATAACAGACACCTCATATCCTTATATGTCATATATCATTATAGAGTATAAATATATTGAGCTACATGCTCTTGCCACTTCTATTGCTAGTAGAATTACCGTATTTGCTCGAATATAACACAAGGTTTCAGAGCAAATACCCTGAAAAATACCCCTCATCTTATTATCGAGGTTGTCTTCTAATCAGACCTTAAACAGAGGTCTGACTCTACGGGACTAAGATTCAGATCCCCTGCAGCGCTGCAGGGGACCTGGATCCTCCTGTCTGGTAACCTCAGCTGCTGCCGGCACTTCCAACTTCTGTCACCGAGCACCGGCGAAAGAGCGGGCAGCAACGGAGGTTGTCCCCGTCGGCCAGAGAGGAGAATTCCTCGTCGCGCTGCGGGGAATTCTGTTCTCTGGCAGCTGGTGAACGTCCGCTCGATGGATGCATACAACCCCCGCTACTGCTGGCACTTCCGCCGGGGCTTCTATGACGGAGCAACAGCGTCACGTGACCTCCACCCGCTGTCCCCACCAGACACCAGGGAGTCAGAAGCACTGGTAAGCCCTTTATGCCCTTTAACCCCCTATATGGGGTCCAGTACATGCTTAATGCCTGGGCCCCCATGCCCTTCCCATCAGCCAACTCATCCATGTCCATCTCACTGTCCCACCCATTGCTCCACTCATCACACCGCCTTAAGATTCTCCTACAAGCACACCTTATGAGAACTGGGGCAAGCCTAGGGTTAGGGATGCCTGGGTACAGCATTTCTTCAAGGCCCCCATACGTACTATAAACGACTTGCTTTAACATCCACTCACTCTATCACTGTACACTTCCATACACACACATTCTTTCTCCTGGTCACTACTAACACTAGTCTTACCCCTGAGACTCCAAGACAATTTGCTGATACACAAACTCACAATAACATCATAGGCTGACACTCCCACACACATGCTAATGCACATACACTCTTGCTACCCTCATACACTGACACTCCATACCGTAACAGACACACCGATGCTAACATCATATGCTTACAAAGATTAATACCTTACAGTAACACACACACTCTAACTCTATATGCAGATATACACACATGGTAATGCCACATAGTAACACATACACTATGACCACACTCATATACATGCACATACACTGACCCTAACACTTTATATACATACAGACTCTAATTTATTTTGACATGCCAAAGGCCCTTAAAATAAACAACCAGACTACAGTTGCCAACGATTTAATTCTACAATTCCACAGTTCTCAGAATTCCTGCAAGCTATGTTTATGCTGAAAAAAGCTACTAGCTACATTTGGCCTTAAGCAATATATTAAATAAAATAAGAACGTGGCTGCCTCTCTGCATTGTGACACAGATATGAGCTGGCAGAATCAAACAGAGGTCAGCAGGACAGAACTCAGCTTGTTCTGAAATTATAAATACATAGACATTATGATTCTACACTAAAGGTAATAGTATCAAATATAGAAGGTGCAAATTCCACGCAAAAAAATCCCATTGGGGTCATTTGCTATGTATTGTTGAGTACCTGCAATGCTGATGTCAATTATTCAACTTAAAAATACAGAAGCAAATGCACTCCAATCCCCGGTGCAACTATATCACCACCAATTTCAGCTTATTTTTGGATGAGAACTCATGTGCACCCACTCTCTAAAGTGCACCAAACCACAAATAGAGAAATAGAGATGTAAGGTGCATGTTACCATGGTAAGGAGTAATCACAAATGAAAATATTGCAGCAACTAGTGACAATAAACATCATGATCTTAATAATGTACTCCTACACATGGTATAATTTTTTTTATTGCGCCGAATATTAAGCGAAAATTAATGAAAGCTCCCTATAACTAGTTGCTAGTCAGTGTTATTGTTTTAGAGATATTTGTCCCTATGTGCAAAACAAAATCATTATCTGATCATTCTTTTTGCCTTCCTTGTACTCACCAACCATTATAAAGGATGCCTGATCAACAGACAGAACAACAGCCAGAACCTTAACAACAGGTGAACTCTAACATAGTGTTTAACATCCACATGCTTTTATATCAATAACAAACCTTCCTTTTGTGGTGAGACTTAAAACATGGGTAGGATGCAGGGCTTTACTGAGACTTTTTATTAGACTTACTGAGTTACATAAATAGTTATTAGCATGTGAGAAAATCATATTATTCGTATACTTAAAGCCTTTCCTCCTAGTTATGGCTCTTGAAACACAATTGGACGTCCTCATGCATTTGAAATTTTAGAAGAGGTGTATAGGCCACTGTCAAATCATACCAGTCCCTAATGTAGGTATTCTTAACTTGTCCAAATGTGTACAATTAATTTGCCATACAAGTCAGATGTCCTTTTAAAAATACTCCGCATGATGGTCTAACCAGTAACTGTGGGCATACATTTGTTGCATCGTTTGATTCCAAAGGAGATCATTGTAACATTCATTCATTTCAGTATATTTGGCGGCATTCATCCTAACAAAAGCCAGGAATAATACAGTACAAATATAGAACTGTACAGCTGACAAAACACACACGCTGCTGCATTTTACGCCAAAAACCTCCAATTGCTTTATTATACTTAAACAGTGACACATTCATTTGTTCAAGCTGGTATTTTTATTAAAAAGGCACTTATTTTAAAATAATATATGACATATTTTTAATGTATGCATATTGCAAAAGTGTGATGCGGGGTAAATGGTGTGCAAAGGGTAAAAATATGGAAAAAAAGAACTTGGTTGCTCATTCACATCCAACATCTAAATGAGCTACAGTATGTTAGATTTTCTTGACTTTGAACCTATACACTAATGTACTTGGGTTGTCAGATCTTAACATGGCATGGGTCACCTGGTCATATGCTAATCTTGCATGTTAAACTTTATAAAGTATGTGTTTTATGAGGTTTTTGAGTTGCAAGCTACATACAGCAGGCAGGAAAGTGATCTGCCTTTACTTAATATTTAGCAGTTGGGACAAGGAGAAGCCTACCTAAATGATGAGATGAAGAGGGAATCTAATTAAAGCATTAGCGATGAAATGGAGCCTTGCTAAATAAAGTCAACAAGGGTCAGTGAGGGCGGAGGTACAAAAGGGTAGGACCACAAATGGTGGAGCCATGATGCAATACATTATAAGTAGTGAAGGTTTACCTGGAAGACTAGAGCACTGCCTGACTGTCTGTGACACTGACACTCAAACTTTTGGAGACTGAGTCCACGCTTCACTTCTTTGACGTTAAGGCACACCATCTGAATTTGCATTTGTATATCCTGCCGCTCCCCAGGGCCTCCATCTGCAGTTTTAGAGTTCCCTTTACACAGATGACCTCCTACTTAGCCCCACTAGCCATACTCATCTTTTTGGTGGCAAAGATGGCTCAGACAAGCTGTTTGGGTGCAAATATGGAGCAGACAAGCTGCTTGGGGGCATCATAGAGGTACTACGGGGGACGAGCGATACTGGTGCCAGTGAGGGCTAAGGTGACCATTTTATTATTGCCATTCAAGGACACAGTATAGAACCCCTGAACACCCCCCTGCCTTTTATCTGACCCACTTGTTTGCTTACTTTCTCCAGCCATTTTTTGGACTCTGATCTCTCTTTGGAAAAGCATGCTGACAAGAGAGGTGGAAGAAGGGAGTAAGGAGAGGAAGGGTCAGGATGTTTCATAGTGTCCTGCTGTAGAGAAACAAAACAGGAGAAAGGGGAGAGGGTGTAGTGTGCTCTGTACCTGCAATAAAAGTTGCCCTAAACTATAATATGACACTTGGTTGTCTGTAGAGGTAAATTCTTATAGGAACTGAAATCGTAAATTGTTATTTGCATATTAATTACAGGATATAATGATTGTATATAATTATATGTTACATTTATTAGACCCACTTTGTCTTCTGGGAATGCTGCCAAAAATGTTAATCACAGCTTGCTTAATCCTGCCTGACACATCCTGGCAACCATCCCAGAAAATGTGTAATTCTCCCCACTGCACAAGAAATACCGGCCGGGTGGGAACTCTTATTATCATCTTTCATGGGCCTAACTATGTGCACCAACTAATGGTGGGTTGCAGCATTTGCTTGTGGATGGGTGAAGTTTATATGGGTTATATATATATGTAAGGTATTCTCAATTGTTTAACTACATTGTGTTTATTCCACTGCTATATTCTTGCACAGCCTTGCGTTATTACACAATTTAAGTTAGCTCTGTGTCAGTGGTTAATGCTAACTTAGGGATGTTCCCTACTGGACCCAACATCCATTGAAGATTGAAGATTGGCCTACAGTGGGTAACAAGGTAACTGGGATTAGTGATCACAGGGAAATTGGTGGATCTAACCAAAACCCTGTTACACAATCTTAAGTTATGTATACAAACTATATACAATTTGACATACAAGACAAAATATATAATACCAAAAAAATGATAAGAGGCAAGGGAAAATAATATATCCCTTTATATTTTAGGTATTTAATTCATTTTCTTATCATCTGATACATTTTCCCAATTCTTAGCTTCATATTATTATATCGTATATAATAATAATATTATATCTTATATCTTATAGTGTACACCAATGCATTCACATCAAGCTCATGTATAAAAAATAAATACAATTGAAGGTAATGTCCCGAATTGGCAGCTATTCATTTTTTGTTCCAAAATTCTGCGTACAGTTCTGATGTCACTTTCCTGTGCAATTAATGGGAAAGTGATGTTTCCTGAGCACCACATTTGTTCTAACGCAAAGCTAATACATGAAGTATCTCCCAGACAATGCTGCAGCCTTTCATAAATGTTATCTCCATGCACCATGTAACAGATTTCCATGTGATAGCAGAAAATTACGATGTCAGGGTCCTTTGTATAAAAGGATAAGTAAAAGACAGGCCCTGTGTTCATAACTCGTTCATAGGTACAATCTCCTTTCCACAGGCTGCTTTGAAAGTCTGTCCTTGATAACAAACTCACCTTTCTTTAAGGAATTTACTTTCTTTCCATTTTTTACACCAAACTACTATTTAACTGGCAAATTACCTGTGTTTTTTTACATCAGCATTTATTGTATTTTAAAGTACATTTCTACAAGCTCTCCTAATAAGTATACTATAGATCTTTTTTTACGATATGATCTAGTATTCTTAGGTAAACAAGTCAGTTTACTTATAATAGAACTTGCCAAGTAACTCATATAGCTCAGACATTGTTGAATTTAGTGTTAATTTCAAGGAAAACTAGTTCAGTTTGAGTTTAGCCTCTACCATACTAATGATAGAAACCCTGGGACAGATTATATGGGAGGCACAGACCCCAAGCCTTGTCTCACCCCAATCCCGTCCCAGTAAGACTAAATAACCTAAATACATTTTGGGCCTGATTCCCTGTGGTGGTTAAAAAGTCTTAAAAACCCTACCTTACCCCCACCTCTAAATCCC
>VKOC01029588.1:0-14709 GCA_009364415.1 Spea multiplicata
CTTTTAAAATCCCAATGCTGCAACTTACCCAGCAGATCCCACTGGTCTCCCTGTTCTATCAGTTAATAAATGATAGAACAGGGAGACCAGCGGGATCTGCCGGACAATTACGGCACCAGGAGTTTAACAGTCTGTACGAGCGACCCTATTGGTCGCCAGCAAGGGGCTCATCTGCCATTGGTTGATGGCAGACGAGCCCCCTGCTGACGACCAATAGAGTTGCTCATACGGACATTTAAACTCCTGGCGCCAGAGCGGCTTTAACCCCGTATTAACCCCTTAACCGGGGAAAACGAAGAAAACCCGAACACGAAGAATGTCCGCGAATATTCGCCCGAAGAGAAGACAGGACCGGGTGAATATTCGCGGAATACGAATTTTTTTTTTTTGCCGGAAGACGAGCACGAAGACGAACACGAAGAGCCCCCTGGTGCCCAAGTCTGATTTTAACCTCCTATATGCTACTCTGCCTGCAGAAATGCCTTATACCCCCCTATATGCCACTCTGTCCCATGATATGCCTTTTAACCCCCTATATGGCATATAGGGGTATAAGGCATTTCTGGAGGCAGAGTGCCATATTAGGGGTATAAGGCATTTCTGGAGCCAGAGTGGCATATTGGGGTATAAGGCATTTCTGGAGGCAGAGTGGCACATAGGTGGTAAAAGGCATATAGGGGTTAGAAGGCATATCACGGGGCAGAGCAGCCTATAGGAGGGTATAAGGCATATCAGGGAGGCAGTGTCAAATAGGGGGGTATAAGGCATTTCTGGGGGCAGAGTGACAAGCCTGGGGACAGATGTGCATTAACTGGGGGGGGCAGGGTTGGCGATATAAAGGAAAACACAAAAAATGTCCTCAATCATAGCTTTTATTAAATATGAAAAAATAGTTTACATTAATTAATAAAGAAATATAGGTGTCTTACAAGAATATCGTAAAGAATAATGTGATCAATGTTTTGTTCCACTGAATAAAATGGAACTTTTTCATCTAAAAACTTTTGCAGTACCAAATGTTTTGATTCCAAAATCAAAAGAGGGAGGCTAACATTAGCCTTTTTAAAAAAAAGAAAATCTCTGCTGCTGTGGACTACTCTTCCAATGATGCTCAGCCAGTATTATGGTGGACACAGGGCCGGACCAAGACTTAATGCCGTCTGGGGCGAAGTTTACAGGGACCCGCGGGTACAGTGCCTGAGCGCCTGCTCCCGCCCGCAACCCCAGCAAGACCGTCCGCGTCCGCAAGTTTTTTGGCAGGACCCGCCTCCCAATGCAGTCCTCTAGTTGAGACCAAAATATATAAAAGTTCATAGAACAAACCTTAAATTTGAAGTCCTACTCATGTTACCATATGGACCATGAAGATAAAATAGAGAATACTGTCAGTACGTATAGGGAAACACAGTCCATATAATACAGTAAAATGCATATAGTATACAATGTTGTTAGCTAATAAAGGTGCCTGCACTCTGACTTTATTAAATTGTTTCTTGTCATAGAAACATATTATTATAACATATTATAAAATATACATATCACTTTGTTTCTTATTGTCTGAGAGTATGTATATATATATATATTACACTCACTGGCCACTTAATTAGGTACACCTTGGTAGTACCGGGTTGGACCCCCTTTTGCCTTCAGAACTGCCTTCATTCTTCATGGCATATTTTCTACAAGGTGCTGGAAACATTCCTCTGAGATTTTGGTCAATATAGACATAATGGCATCACGCAGTTACTGCAGATTTGTCGGCTGCACATCCATGATGCAAATCTCCTATTCCACCACATCCCAATGGTGCTCTATTGGATTGAGATCTGGTGACTGTGGAGGCCATTGGAGTACAGTGAACTCATTGTTCATGTTCAAGAAACCAGTTTGAGATGATGTGAGCTTTGTGACATGGTGCATTATCCTACTGGAAGTAGCCATCAGAGGATGGGTACACTGTGGTCATAAAGAGATGGACATGGTCAAAAAGATGGACAATACTCAGACAGGCTGTTGCGTTTAAACAATGCTCAATTGGTACTAAGGGGCCCAAAGTGTGCCAAGAAAATGTCCCCCACACCATTACACCACCCCCACCAGCCTGAACCGTTGATACAAGGCAGGATGGCTCTATGCTTTCATGTTGTTATATGCCAAAGCTTGACCCTGCCATCTGAATGTCACAGCTGGAATCGAGACTCCAGACTGGGCAACGTTGTTCCATTATCCAATTTGGGTGAGTCTGTGCGAATTGTAGCCTCAGTTTCCTGTTCTTAGCCGGAGTGGCACCCAGTGTGGTCTTCTGCTGCTTCAAGGTTAGATGTATTGTGCGTTCAGAGATAGTATTCTGCATATCTTGGTTGTAACAAGTTATTTGAGTTACTGTTGCCTTTCTGTCATCTCTAAACAGTCTGCCGATTCTCCTCTGACCTCTGACATCATCAAGGCATTTTCGTCCACACAACTGCCGCTCACCTGATGTTTTCTCTTTTTTGGACAATTCTATGTAAACTCCTAGAGATGGTTGTGCGTGAATAACCCAGTAGATCAGCAGTTTCTGAAATATTCAGACCAGTCTGTTTGGCAACAACCATGCCACATTCAAAGTCATTAAAATCCCCTTTCTTCCCCATTCTGATGCTCGGTTTGAACTTCAGTAAGTTGTCTTGACCACGTCTGCATGCCTAAATGCATTGAGTTGCTGCCATGTGATTGGCTGATTAGCTATTTGTGTTAACAATCAATTGAATAGGTGTACCTAATAAAGTAGCCATATATACATAAAGTATAGATATGAACTCAGAGGCGAACATATGGATAAAAAAATGAAATAAACAAATAAATAAAAGTATAGACTTGAATTGTCTATTGTCTGGAAATGTACTCACTTATAGATGACCCTACGGATACCGTCTAAAGTGTGTAGGGTATTCTATTTATTCCATCAGAAAGAGGTAAGCTTAATACTGCGCAGTTTAACTAGTAAAAAAGAAAAATGGAAAACAGACATAGCGTAAAAAAAGTATAACATCATTTATTGGCCCCTATACATGGAGGCTTACATTAAAACCTTTAAAATCAAATAAAACTGTTGGATTTTGGTTTTAATACCTTATACTTTCACTGGGAAGGGTGAATGAGACACTATGTCTGAGGGCCTAGTAAAAAACTAAGGAGCATCTTCATGCCTATTAACCGGTATTCATTTGTCATACCCAATCACTACGAAGTCTCAATCATTAGGGAACCATCTTCTCCTCCACTGGACTACCAGTTTTTCAAACTGAGGCTCAAAGCCAGGTTAAACCTGTTATTGCCTATAGATATGGTACTAAGCAAGTATATAATGCATTGAGCCTTTTCTTCCTTGCACCACTTGACCCCTTTCATGATATGTGATTTTAGTATTTTTATGTGTAGCATATATCATGCAGAAGCTTAAACAAGGGGGCATATCTTTTTTTTTACCAAAGCACAGCAAAATAAAAGTGAACAGCAAACAAAAATCTCTCTGGAAGAAAGCTTAAAGATATTCATGAAATATAAATACAGGGTTAAAATAATGTCCAGCCAAATTGGGTCCTTATTGTGCTGAACAACTTGAATGCTTGGGGTATAACAATAGAAACTCCAGTTACTCCTGCCAACCACCCTAATTGAATGAGGCTGAAATATAAAGCAGATCTTCATATGTTCTTGGAGCTTGTGGTGCTGGGAAAGAAAGGCAAACACATAAACCCCGGGGCAAAAGCTGGGGGAGAGGATAAAGTTATGTGTCCCTTAGTTCACTCAGGTGTCTAGCCAGCTTGTTTTGCTTGTGTGGGAACATTGTGCTCCTGCTGTACAAAGCTAAGAAGAAAAAAAATAATAATGACAGTCTGGGACGAGAGAAAGAAAGACAGTAATTATGGGAAGTGTGTGATTAGTGTGGTAGCCAGAGGAATTAAACCAGTAGTCCTAAGAATCCTCTCTTGGCCGAGTTACCTGCAGAGGTAGAGAAAAACCACTCACCACAGAGTTCTGCAGGAATCCACTCCCTGCTAGTTTCGTTTGATTGCTTTTTTTGGACCCCTACTGTGTCTGTTCAGCTCAGTGACCTTGTTTTCTATAGTGTTATATTGTCTTACCCATGAAGAAAAGAGGAGGATTAAGAATTTATAGAGATCCTTCCATCACCCAGCTTTGACAAGAGGCCTCAGGGAGTTTTTTCATACCTAAATGGCCTAAGGCCAAGATTCCTGTCTAAATTGTGCAACTAAGTCTAAGCGAACTAAATTTAACCCTGTATTAGAAATTGATATCTTATGGTAGTATGCCATAGTTGTACATTTATAAATAGAGTTAATACGCAGGAATATTCAGCATAAGATGTATGGGCATTTTTGCTAAATATTTGTCTATTTTTATGTACTTCTTTTTAATATGTTTTTACAATTTCCACTCACAGACTATGAATTTTGTTTCAGTTAAAAACTTTTATGCGGAATGGACTGAAAACGAGTGCATATTAATAATAAAAATATGCGTAATAAAAATAAATGGTAGACAACCAAAGCAGGAATAATATTTATTTCATAGATATTTATTTTCCATTGCGGTGGTCTAGTACATAAGGTTCAACCTGAGTTACTGTTCTTGTTTCCATTTTTTGGAAATTCCCTGTATTCTTGGTGTTGACACGTCGCACCATATATTTGGGTTTATTCAGTGACGTATTTATTTTTGGGGTTGCCTTAGTCCGACCTAGGGCAGTGCCCCGGGCCACCCCTCAGCAGTCATTATCTTAAATATGTTAAAAGGTGCAGCACTTTTTAATGCTACTGCACAGCCCCCATAAAAGGGCCTGGTTGGAGAGATCAAATATCTCCCTTGTGACGGTGCCGTCTGTAGTAGTGGTTGTGACCATCCAGGGTTAAAATGTGTGAGTATATTTAGTATTGGTGATTTATGTACTTTGCCCATATATGTGGTGTTTATTTGTGTATGCTGTGTCCTCCTTCATGTCCTACCCTATCCATGTGCCACATGTCCTTCCCCCAGACTTTTAACCTTGTATAACCCGGTGGTGGGGGTGCCGAACAGGGGTGGTCCAGGGAGGGAGACACCTGTAGATTGCCGGCCGACGGGACTTCCGGGTGAGTGGGGCTGGTCCCGGCGGGACTTTGAACTGCTGCCGCTCGGTGATTGTCTTGTTGCTTCCCTTACCAGCAGACCTACGTACCCTAAAACAAAAATAGAGATATGTCATGCTACAAAATGTGGTGCTTCTTATGCCCACTGCAGTTTTACATTCAAAACCATGTAAAATTGTATTGATTTCCACGAGTTATCGTGTACATCACAGCAAAAAAGTTGATTCGTTTATGAGCTATCTGGTGCAAGTTTCTAACATGTTTCAGGGTACATTTAGATAAACCTGATATTTTCCTTCTGCAGGTTTTAGCATATCATATTCTGTTCTCTACTATTTGTTTGTCTTTTGGTATCATTATTTTGACATTCCATTGCTTCTGTTTTGCCTAAGATCCTGGAATTGGACTCCAGTGCTAAATTGATGGAATGAATGGCATCTGGTCGTTTTTAAAACAAGGGTGAGACAGTAGATGTTACTGTGGTGATGATTGACTATTGTCATTTGTGGCCTATATTGTTTTTTAGGCTAAATCTTTCTCCTTTACAGTTTTAAATTATTGATTTGACACATGCTTTATTGTGTGTGTATATACAGTGTCAGGTTGCCAGGTGCCAAAAGTATTGGAATACCTGACCATTACACCAACAGGGACATTTATGACATCACATTCTAAATACAATACAAAAAAAGGCCAATATTTGAAGTGAAAAACTAAGTACACCTTATGATTCAATAGCTTGTAGGACCACTTGTAGTAGCAATAACTTGAGGTAATTGTTTTCTGGAATTTTTGCCCACTCTTTTTTATTTATTTATTTATTTTTTCAAATCTCCGTTTATTGAGAAAGATATTGCACAGTACAATTGGTAGACAGCCGAGACTATAACACAAGCGATCAGTGTACATCAGGCAGTAGTCCAGCAGAAAACAAAAGAGAAACATCCCAAGAGGAGGTACAAATGGAGCATAATAGACATTGTGTACAGAAGCAAATCAGATAGTACATGTTACATAGATGGAACAGGATGAGTCGGGAATACAATATCTCAGAACATTGTCACATACAGAATCATATTCGGAAAACAATCAAAAATGAACGGTTAAACATAACCATAAGAAACTGACTGAAATTGGATGGATGGATGGCGTGCCCTCTAAGGCGGATACAAAAAGGTTTTGCCCACTCTTCTTTACAATGTTGCTTAAGTTCATTGAGGTTTGCAGGCATTTGTTTATGCACAGCTCTCTTAAGGTTCCACCACAGCATTTCTAATGGGGTAAGGTCTGGACTTTGATTGGGCCATTGCAAAACAAGCCCAAATCATCACCCCTCCACCACCGTGCTTGCCAGTTGGTATGAAGTGTTTGTGCTGATATGCTGTGCTTGGACATAATGCACAGGGCCATGTTGGCAAAAATCTCCACTTTGGTCTCATCTGTCCAAAGGACATTATTCCAGAAGTCTTGTTCAGATGCAGCTTTGCAAAGACAAGGCTTTCTCCTGGCAACCCTTCCAAACAAACCATACTTGTTTAGTCTTTTTTAATTGTATTGCAATGAACGTCAACATTTAACATGCTAACTGTTGCTCGTGGAGTCTGAATAGCACCGTCTGGGGTGAATTTTCTGGGACGTCTAATCCTTAAAAGATTAGGAACTTGAAGGTTTTGCAGTTTTGAATAATCCTCACTGTAGAATGATGTACACAGAAAAAGGTTTGAATACAGCACTCAGTAGTGAGATGGTGCACGACCCAGGGTATTACCAAATCCTTCAATAAATCCAAAATAAAGAAGCAGAGGCTCAGCTCTCAAATGGTAAGGTGAATTTATTTCACACAGGCAACGTTTTGACACACAGGTCTTTCTCAAGCTTGAGAAAGACCTGTGTGTCGAAACGTTGCCTGTGCGAAATAAACTCACCTTACCATTTGAGTGCTGAGCCTCTGCTTCTTTATTTTGGACTTTAGAATGATGGACTTTGAATTGTGTGGAAATGGCCTTATAGCCCTTCTCATATTGACGGGCAGCAATAATTGCATCTCTAAGATCATTACTGATGTCTTTCTTCCATCTTCACATTGTGTTAACACGCATCTGAATGCTCCAGACTAGGAAACTTCTAAAACTGGCTTTTACAGAGGTGGTCACATTTGCTTATGATCAATTAATTAAGGATATTTGATTAGCAGCAACTGTTTGCTAATTAGCAACTTAATTCCTATGGAGGCAGTAAGGGGGTACTTTGTTTTTCACACATGGCTTCTCCATTTTGGCTTTATTTTTGTTGAATTAATCATGACACAGTATAATGACATGCGTTGTTTATCTGAGGTTGTATTGGTTGTTGTTATGTCCTGATATGTGAAACCATAAAATTCCAAGTGGGTGTACTTTTTCACATGACTGTATGTTGATCATTCCATCCAAAATCACACATAATTTACTGATAAAAAAATAAAAGGTCAACACTATATGGTTTCAATATGCAGATCAGCATATGATAATTACAAAAATTCACCCAAAAGAAAACAAAGTCTTTAGTAAAAGGTGTAAAGTGGCATAAGTTTCCGGGGACCTCAGAGGTTTCTACTGCATATTTTTCTATGTTGGCCAAATAAATGGATCAAATTCAGTTAAAGACTCCAGGCCAGTACATGCGATTCACGTAGAATCCTTTGTAACAATGGCCATTTACAGGTGAACTATAAGTGTAGTATAATAATGTTTTGGTTTTTTTAAAAACCTGTAGGAGTTTGTAGGACAACCCGTTCTAAAACTATGGGCATTAATATGGAGTCACCCCCCTGCAGCTAAAACAACCTCTACTCTTCTGGGAAAGCGTTCCATAATATTTTGTAATGTGTGTCTGTGGAAAGTTGTACACATTCGGCCAAAAGAGCATTTGTGAGGTCAGACTTGTGTGTTCCAATTCATCCCAAATGTGTCCGATGGGGTTAAAGGTCAGTGTCATGGTAACCCCCTGAGGCTGAGGAAACATGGGGTAGATCTGAGTTTGGGAGGGGGGCACTACAGGATTGCTGGGGAGACTCCTTGCCTGACTGCACAGTGCCCTCTTATGTCTAAGTCACCCTGTGCTTATGGGGGGGGCACGGGTCTGCCCTAACTAGCCGGACTGGTACCTAGCCCTAAATTCATGAAACTGTATGACAGCTATGAAAAATGGGGGTGCCCGCTGACAACTGGAACAACGTTGCTACGGATATCCATTGTCTCACCATATCGCTCTTTTGGGGTTACACTATGCTTATGGTGGGCAACACTCAGAGGTGGTTACAGACAGGGAGCTCATTTGGGAACCCTGGTTTTATTACCCATCTTTAAGACCGGGGTTTACTCAGCCACGGCTATGGAACTCTGGCCCAGCTATCATGCGGACTATTCTGGAGGCTTTTCCGATGCTGTTGCTCAGGATCCCAATGCTGTGCTTTCCATTGGTACCCAGGGATTGATGCCGTTCCCTCTGGATCATTCGGAAATAGTGACTTTTTTGCCGTGTGGGCATTGCTGGTCATAGAACTGTATAGAGGCACTGGGCTGTCTGGTAGTTGATGGGATTGTACTGCTGATCCAATTATGTTGTCTATATAAATATCTGTGCTGTTCCCAATAAAGTCAGTTCTGTACCTCAATATGAGTTCTGTCTTGTTATTGGGTTAAGCCTTGGTGCTGTCCTTGTCAGGACAGCAAAGCACTGTATTGCTATGCTTCAGTGCCACCTAGGTTCCTGAGGAGCTGTTTTTCCTGCTGTCTTCGACGCTAGCTCCACCTGACGCTTTAAGTCTTGTATTCCTTGTGGCTATGAAGAGAAGGAAGCAGCATCTGGTGGTTGTACCCAGGTCTGTCCCGTCACAGTCCTCTTTATCAAACTTGTCAAGCCATGTCTTCATGGATCTTGCTTTGTGCACAGGGGCACAGTCATGCTGGAATAGGAAAGATCCAATGTCAAACCGATGCCACAAAGTTTGAAGCATACATTTGTCTAAGATGTCTTTGAATGCTGTAACATGAACATTACCCTTCATTATAACTAAGGGGCCTAGCTCAAACCCTGAAAAGCAGCCCTCGACCAGAATCCTTCCGTCATCAAACTTTACAGTATACACAGAAACAAAGGTTGGAATACAGCACTGAGTTGTGAGATGGTGCATGAGCCAGGATACCACCAAGTCCTTCAATAAATCCAAAATAAAGAAGCAGAGGCTCAGCACTCAAATGGTAAGGTGAGTTTATTTTGCACAGGCAACGTTTAGAAACACAGGTCTTTCTGAAGCTTGAGAAAGACCCGTGTGTCGAAACGTTGCCTGTGCGAAATAAACTCATCTTACCATTTGAGTGCTGAGCCTCTGCTTCTTTATTCCAAACTTTACAGTAGGCGCTATGCATTCCTGTAGGTGAAGTTCTGGCATTCGCCTAACTCGGATTTGTCCATCAGATTTCCAGATAGTGAAGCCTGATTCATGGAAAGTCCAGCTTTACACTACTCTTGCAAATGGTTGGCATTGCACATAGTGATCTTTGGCTTGTGTCCAGTTGATCAGGCATGAATAAACCCATTTCATAAAGTTCCTGACACACAGCGCTTGTGCTGATGTTGCTTCCATAGGCTGTTTTGAACTCTGATGCTACAGCGGATAGGCTATTTTTTTTAAATTTATTTTTTTATTATTTATTTATTTACACACCAGCGCTGATCTATGCATGTACTACCACTTCATGTCTGAGCTGTTATTCCTATATGCTCCCACTTTACAATAATAGCACTTACAATGGTCTGGGGCAGACCTAGTAGGGCAGAAATGTAATGAACTGAATTGCGGCAAAGGGGGCATCCTATGACAATGCCACGTTTAAAGAAAGTCACTGAGCTCTTCAGCACGACCTAGTCTACTGCCAATGTTTGTCTATATAGACATCATGGCTATGTGCTTACATTTATACAGCTCTTAGCAATGTCTGAAACAGCTAAAAGGAATGATTCGGGCGGGTTTTCACAATGCTGTACTGGATTTACTAAAACAGTTCAATCTATAAAATGCACTTGATAATGTGCACAGGCATTGGATATAGGAAACATTTATATACCACAAAACAGTGTAAAGTAAGAAAAAAACAGACCTGTTAATGGTTTATTTTTTTATCATTTCCCAAAATGCAAAGTGGGTTAACAGAATAAAAAACTAAATCAAATCAATATTTGGTGTGACCACTCTTTGCTTTCAAAACAGCATCATTTCTTGCAGGTAAAGTTGCACAAAGTCAGGGATTTTGTAGGCATATAGTTAGGTTTATGATTAAACAATTAAGCAAAACAAGTCCTAATGATTATTAATTTAATATGTAGGTTGAAGTGCAATCATTACACGAAACAGCTTTGTAGGAGGCATAAAACTGAATGAGAAATAGCTTCCCTCCGCAATCAGAAAATGTTCAGCAGTGCCATCTACTCAGCAATGACAGAAACAGAAAGTTGTACTTACCGAGAGCTTCTTTTCCCTGCCGATCCCTGGTGACAATTTGGAAAGACTACTTCTCCTTACCTGAGATAGGACAGGACTCTAAACATTTAAAAGCCCCTCCTCCCCTGATATCGCCAGTGAATAACAAAGAATACACAGGAAAACAAATCTGATGCAAAAAATGTATTGAAAAAAGGGAGGGAGGGAACCAACATATCACCAGGGAAAAGAAGCTCTCGTATGTAGAACTTGCTGTTTCCCCGCCATCCCAGGTGACACTACGATAGATATACCAAAGAAGAAGGGTGGGGAAAAACCTCAAGAGGAAAAAACAGCCTTAAGGACCTTATGGCCGAAAAGCGAGTCTTCCTGCGCCATCTTATCAAGTCTGTAATGTTAGACAAAGGTATGGAGAGTCCCCCAAGTAGCCGACTTACGGATCTGTTCAGGACAAATGAGACATTGCTTAGCCCAGGATGTGGAGACTGCTCGAGTGGGCCCAGATCCCAGCAGGTGAAGACTGGCCCGCTGCAGAGTATGCCAGGCTTATGGCTGACACAATCCACTTAGCAATGGAGCGCTTGGAAACGTTGAAATTTCTGTTGGGGCCGGAAGAGGCCACAAACAAGTGAGAGGACTTACGCAGGGGGCAGAGTCCGTTCCAATGGTGAGGCATCTCTTAAGGTAAGCAACCTTAAAAGGTAAGCAACACGATCTCCTGGTTCTTGTGGGAGGCCGACTGTACCTTGGGGTAAACATTGGAACTGTTCTTTCGTAGACAGAGCCTGAAGTTCGCCAATACGTCTAGCGGAAGTAATGGCCACCAAAAAGGCAGTCTTCAGAGACAACAAGTGTAGAGAAATAGACTGAAGAGGCTCAAAAGGCGGCAACATGAGTCTACGAAGGACGAGATTAAGGTCCGTGGGAACCATCTTGGTGACAGGGCGAGGATGCATACGGGCGATGGTTTTAAAAAAACGTCTGAAGACCAGAAATGAGACAAGATCAAATCCCAGTAAGGGACTAATGGCAGAAATCTGTACCTTGATAGTAGATGGTTAAAGCCCACAGTCAAAACCCTCTTGTACAAAACAGAATCGATTCTGGGGAACAGGATGAAGAAAGATTTCCATCTTAATTTATCTGAGGGAGGTAAACTTCTTCCTACTGCGATGAAGAGTCTCAGCTACTGGAATAGAGAACCCCTGAGCCCTCACGTTCAACCTCCAGGCCGTCAGTTGGAGGATTGCAGGATTTGGGTGCAGAAACTGGCCTTGATGAAGAAGGGTCTCAAGCAGGGAGCCTCATGTAACTGAGGGTGATCAAGTCTGCATACCAGACGCGCTTCAACTAGTCTTGAGCTATTAGGATAACAGAGGCATGGCCGTTCTTGATCTTCTGCAAAACCTTGGAGATCAGAGAAACGGGAGGAAAAACGTATAAAGAATAAATATTCTTTTACACTTATCCCGAGTACGGTCTTTCTTCTTTATCACAGAGGTCTGGAGTGGCGTGAGGATCCTTTTGAAACGGAGCTTAAAGATCTTGCAAGACAATTTGGAGATCAACCCCTTGGAAAAGACCTTTAAAGAGCCTGTTTTTATTTCAGAGCATGTGAGTGCAATAGCTGGCTAAACAAACATATTGCTCTTTAACATACTACACCATTATGTGTTCACTGGTTCTTGTTTTATTTTAAGATATATCACGTCAAGATACCATTTAAGAACAAAACACACATATAGGTTGTGTATATATTTACTTTTTATTTTGTCAATAGACATATACTGAGCGCACTTAATATTTGTTGTATAAGGTATAAGGAGAGAGCGCAGGAACAGTCACTTTCTCTCCTTGTTTTTTTTGTGACATTAGATTATAGGGTCATCAACGGGCCTCTGCCCAGAAGGAGATCCTGAGAGATATACACAGACGGGGGCTCCTTGTACCTCCTTTCTTGTTGATATATGCTACCACTGCCTGGTTGTCAGAGTATAGCAGAATGTTCTTGCCAAATAGCAGCTGTTCCCAATGATGCAGGGCTCTTTCCACTGCAAGCAACTCCAGGCAGTTGGAAGGAAGTAGTTGCACAGCTGGAGACCAAAGACCTTAAACGAATCTGTCTTGATATATGGCTCCCCATCCTCTGATGCTTGCATTGGTGGTGAGAAGGTCCTTGGCTGATAAGGACCAACGTCTCCCTCCAGCTAGGTGTCCCACCAAGCGAGGGACGCTATGACTTGAGGAGGGAGACGGACGAGTCTGTCCACAGCGAACAGGGTTTCCCACTAGATGAAGGAGAAAGTTCTGAAGAATCCTCATGTGGGCCAGGGCCCAAGGACCTGCGTACCTTGTGGATGCCATCTTGCAGAGATATGCACATCCTTATGGAGCTTCTGTGCGCAGAGAGAACCCTGCAAATCAGCGAACAAATCCCGTTGATCTTGGAAGGTGGAAGAAAAGCTTTCCCTGAGCAAGAATTCAGACATAGACCAGGAACACTATCTGTTGAGAGGGAATGGTCCTGGACTTGTCCCAATTCACAATCCAGCTGAGCTCTTGCAAGGTGTTGACCACTCTGGTAAGGTGAGACTGTAAAAGAGGAGCCGAACGGGCATTCATAAGCCAGTCATCCAGGTAAGGGATGACCGAAATTCCTTGACGTCTGAAATGGGCCGCCACTACTGCCAGGAGTTTTGTGAAGACTCTAGGGGCTGCCGACAGACCACATGGAAGGGCCTGAAATTGGAAGTGCTGGACACTTGAACCCCAATGAACGGCAATGCACAGGAATTGCTGATGAGACGGATGCATCGGAACATGAACATAAGCATCCTTGAGGTCTATAGAGATCATGAAGTCATGGTGGCATAAGGTGGTTAGAGCGGATCTTATGGTTTCCATTTTGAACCGGACATACTTGAGGTGACTGTTCAGGAAGCGTAGGAATATGATTAGACGGAATCCCCCTGGCATTTTCAGAACCAGGAAGACCGGAGAATAAACCCCCTGACCTTGCTCCAGCTGAGGGATGGGAACCAGGGCTTGTAGATCTGTAAACTGCTGAATGGTAGAAAACAGGAAAGCCTGCTTCGCCCGGTCTTGAGGAAGGTTGGAAACCAAAAAACGTTACGTAGGCCTGATCAGAAACTGAAGCCGATAACCCTGGGATACAATGGTTCTTACCCAGGGGTCTCAAGTGATGGAGAACCAATTGTCTCTGAAAAGCCAGAGCATCCCTCACACCGGAATGGGGGTGGCATCATGCAGAGCTCAGGGAAGGAGAACCTGTAAATTCTACCCCTTTCACAAGGGATTCTGCCCCGAAAGCCTTGATCCTGTGAAGAGCGAGAGAATCTGGAACCATAGCCTCTGGACTGGCCAGGGAAGTACGGCTGAAAGGACTGCAGCCTTCTCTTGGAAGCAGGTCTCCGCTGTGGCATCCAATGCTTATCCCCTGTAGTCTTCTCTAAAAGGGACTCCAGCTCTTCACCAGAGTCTCACCCTTAACCCCTTAAGGACCAGGCTGTGTTTTACCTTTTGTACCATTGGGACCGAGGCTGTTTTAACACTTTTGCGGTGTTCGTGTTTAGATGTAATTTTCTCCTCACTCATTTAGTGAACCCACAGAAATTTTTTTATCATATTATCTAATTTCCCATGAAAAAATAATAAAATATGAAAAATGTAAAAAAAACCCACATTTTCTGACTTTTACCCGAAAAATCTTTTACTCATCCAAAAAAGCTAATGGAAAAAACCTACTAAATATATTCTACTATTTGTCCTGAGTTTAGAAATACCCAATGTTTTTATGGTTTTTTTTTGCTTTTTTCTGCACGTTATGGAGCATTAAGTACAAGTAGCGTTTTGCTATTTCCAAACCATTTTTTCCAAATCTGGTAATTCTTCCCCCCATGTGCCATTTCGGGTATCTTTGAAGCCGGCCAATGCAATTTACCCCATCAATTCATTTATTTTTTAAAACTAGACACCTCAAGGTATTTCAAATGCTAGAATTTTAACTCTTTCCATGCACTAATTCTACCACCAGTCTTTGTCAAACTTAGTGGTAGTAATTTATTTTGTGTTTTT
>VKOC01029593.1:0-14489 GCA_009364415.1 Spea multiplicata
TAAAGCAGTATTAAGGGTTTAATAAGATTTTAATCAGTGGTGTATTCTACTACTTTGGAGATTCAAAGAAACTTTTAAGCAAATAAATTAAATTGGAAATAGTGTTGCTTTTTATTTTTAATATGTATATTTATTTTTCCTTGATTAGTGTTAATGTTCATATCTGTTTAATTGAAAAAAATCTATATAGAGAATATAAATGATTACTTGTAAAGCAGTTTGTGAGTGCTTTTAGGAGCAGTACAAACTCTTACTCTAAAACATGTTGCTACATCATTGTTAAACAACAACTGTGCCTATTATAATTTGGTTTATCCATAACAATTAATCTTGCTTCTGGATGTAGAATTTTAATAACTATTATAAATGCATATTTATACATACAAACTAGAGCAGTTACCAAAAATATTTAAAAAATCAATTCACTTTTATGTACTTTATTTTAAATTAGAAAGATTACCCATACTTTTATGTAGAAAAATCAATGCTGTTTGGCCAGTGGCAAGGCAAAGCTATTTTGAAAACACAAATGTATCTTTATTAATTTAGTGTAATGTACACTATGTTAACAGCTGGGAAACAGATTAAAAACTGTTAATATATGTTGCATTATGTTAATGGAATCCTGGTGCGGTAATACAGGTGTGGCGGTGGAGTGAAGTGAAGCATTTAACAGCAAATGAACTCACTGGCCACTTTATTAGGTACACCTTGCTTTTGCCTTCAGAACTGCCTTCATTCTTCGTGGCATATTTTCTACAAGGTGCAGGAAACATTCCTCAAAGATTTTGCTCCATACGGACATGATGGCATCACACAGTTGCTGCAGCTTTGTCACATCAAAGTCTGACTCTGCCATCTGAATGTCGCAGCTGGAATCAGGACTCGTCAGACCAGGCAATGTTCTTCCAGGCTTTTATTGTCCAATTTTGTTATGCCTATGGAAATTGTAGTTTCCCGTTCTTAGCTGACAGTAGTGGCACCCGGTGTGGTCTTCTGCTGCTGTAGCCCATCTGCTTTTAGGTTCGACATGTTGTGCGTTCAGAGGTGGTATTCTGCATACCTTGCTTGTAGCGAGTGGTTATTTGAGTTACTGTTGCCTTTCTGTCATCTCGCACCAGTCTGCCCATTCTCCTCTGACTTCTGACATCAACAAGGCATTTTTGTCCACAAAACTGCCGCTCACTGGATATTTTCTCTTTTTCGGACCATTCTCTTTAAACCTTAGAGACGGTTGTGTGTGACAATCACGGTAGATCAGCAGTTTCTGATATACTCAGACCAACCTGTCTGACACCAACAACCATGTCATATTCAAAGTCACTTAAATCCCATTTCTTCCTCATTCTGATGCTCAGTTTGAACTTCAGCAAGTTGTCTTTACCACGTCTACATGCCTAAATGCATTGAGTTGCTGCCATGTAATTGGCTGATTAGCTGTTTGTGTTAACAAGCAATTGAACAGCTGTACCTAATAAAGTGGCCAGTGAGTGTATGTTGACAATAAAAGAGGTGTTCATCGCTCCTGCTTTGATGCAAGATCTTTGGGTGGAGTTACATGACCCCACACAAGGACACAGAGGTGTACATACAGAGTTGCTCATCTGTCATAGCACCTAGGAGAAGAATTAAACTTACAAACACTATATCCCTCTTGTCCCTTGCGCTAATAAATTCAGACTCTGCTGCTCTCCATATCCCGACCCTTGGCTACTAAATGGCATTCCTGATATTTTTGGTTTCCTGACTTTGGCTTTGGATTTTGACCTCGCGGCTCGCTATTTCCCTGACCACGGCTCCGTTCCTGACTTCTGCTTATTCTCGCCTGCCCATTTTGTTGATTCCTGGGGTTACGTACCTGCACATCGGACTCCACCATTATACCAGCCACACAGCCTAACAGTGTGTGTATGAATATGACACTATATGTTTGTATGTGTGTAAGTATGTTTGTGTGTGTGAGTATGTTTGTGTGTGTAAGTCTGTTACTGTGTGTGTGTGAATGATGGACTGGCCTGGGTCAAGGAGGGCACTTCTGACCACTACAAACCACGGGAACTTTTGGAGAAGCTCTGGCCCAGTCGTCTAGCCATCACAATTCAGCCCTTGTCAAAGTCGCTCAGATCCATTTTTCCTGCTTTAACTTCAACTATGAGAATGAAATGTTCACTTGCTGCCTAATATATCCCACCCACTGTCAGGTGCCATGATAACAAGATTATCAGTGTTATTTACTTTACCTGTCAGTGGTCATAATGTTATGGCTGATGAATGTACACTTTATTATGTGTGTTTAAGAATAATGGTGGACACTGCCTTTACCCTAAGAATATTAGTGCATTATGGCTGGGAGACGGAGGGACAACGGGAGAAAGAAGAGGAGTAGGTTCAGGCATCAGTGACCCCAGGCTTACCACTGAATATATACAATATATACAATATATGAAAATTAACAATCCCTATGAGTACATGCAGTGCTCAAAGGACAAAGATGTTTAAGTATCAGCTGCTCTGAAATGCTATCTCATCATTAATATCCTCGGGGCACATGACTGCCCATTTTTTGAAGCCTGTTATTTGTCTCATATTACTTAATTTCCTGCTTATAAATCTCTAAGCCTAGATTGTATCAGTTTTACATTGATATCCTACACCATGATTTCCACATTTATTAGTGTTTCATTTCTGAAACCCTTTACTGCTTGTCAATAATTAACTGTGTAATTCATCACCCAATAACAAAAAAATAATCTGATGTCTGAAATTGTAATTTATTTGTTGGCCATTGAAATGTATCATTGCTTGATTGTGTATTAATTAATATGCAAAATTTACTTCCCATAGCTTTGCTAGATTTGCATTGGATATTTTATACCAAAAAGCTGTTATGCATGCATATAAATTAACCCCCGTATCAGATATAAGTCTTGTAAATAAAGACGATGGTGCAAATTTAGATTATGTCTGTCTTGACATCTCGCTAATACCAAACAAATTTTGCAGATTAGGTACTTGGGTCTGGTACTTAGCTCTCTTCTTATTCCTCCTTAATATCTTCCTCCTACACAAATAATTTTTTTTTTTACAGCTATAGTGCCTTGGAATTATTATTATTTTCATTTATTGTCATTTATAATAATGAAGGTATTTAAACAACACTAAAGTAACAATTTGATCACTCTTGGCGCAGGGTTTTGTTTGTAATCTATCCCTGTGAAAGTGGTTAATGGTTTATTGACCGAATTGCTTTATATCATCTTAGATTTAAGATGGCAATAAGGGGTTATATATATATACTATATATATATTATATATATAATATATATATAAGAGAAGTTCTAGTACAAAGTGGTAAAATGGGGCACAATCAACAGGAACTTTGTTGCTCTGGAGACTTTTATGAGCTTGAATCAGAACTGATTTCTATGTTGCTCATAAAAATCAATTATCGTTTTTCCCTCAGAAATCTCATGGTGCTGCCACAACAAAACTCGGGAAGAGGTGCAATAACCAGATCACTAAAGTATATATAAGTATATATATATATATATATATAGTATAAATATATATATTTTACTATCTGCTCTAAGCATATCGGGAATACCATATTGATATTGTCAAATTTGGGAGGCCCTAGGCCAGACTTTTATGGTGTCAATCTGTATAATAAGCCGAAGTATGCATACTAAAGTTATACATCATAATTCATCAGTTTCTCAAAATTAATCATAGCCACAAAAATACATTAATAAAGTGATAGTGCTTCTGATTTATGCTATTAACTTTATAATTATTTATAATTAATCATATTATAATTTTTTACTACTATATTGGCAGTATCCTGTTGAGTTCTCTTTTTTGTTAAGTTCCTAAAACTAATTGGGCATCGTCATAAAAGCAGAAGGTTAATGTTATATTAGATTAAGTATGGAAAAAACTGAATGAAATGGAACGGAAATCACTCTACAAAAATAGACATTATGGACGACATTACACATTAAGGTTCTGAAAACACTATAAATTAATAATCAAAGTAATGGAGCAGCTGCGATAACATAAAGTTAGCAGAGATGCTTAATTCAAAATAATTAAACTAGTATTAAAAGAGCCCCCTTTATACATAAACTAGTGAAAATGCTATTAATTCAGCACTCAAATTTTCAGGAACATAAAAGGTAGAAAATACTTTTAAGGATTTAATCACGGGAGAGCTGAGTACTCATGTGCGTCTATTAACAAAGAAGTTCAGTGGTCAGTACATTTAAGGGTTAACTCCACTAACCTAACTTGAATACGGTAAAGATCATATAAATTTACTAAACTGCAAATTGGGTGATTTTCAGATGAGGGCATGCAACTGTGAACCAGCATGTCCTTGCCTGTAATTTGAAGAATGAACACCCCCCTGTTTAAAATTCAATAAATACATTTCCCCTAAAAGGGGAACAATAACCACCTTTTCACTATCCCATTAAATTACCCTGAGGGATATATGGTTAATAGGAATAAATAAGAGGTTAAATAATATTTTTTAAAAAGGGCTGTTGGTGGTACAGTCCCCCAACCATGCCTTCCCTATCCCCCATGCCCTTCCTTGTCGGGTGGAGGAGGTAAAGATTAAACTAAATTCCTCCTCTGCCCATCTGTGCAGATGTGGTTACAAATAAGAAAATCACAGTTGCAAGGGCAAAGGGTTAAGTAAAAAAAAAACAAATAAAAAGTACCCACCTGCCCACCCTAGTTGAAGGGACTTATAACGAACTGGGAGGCCAATGAAGTTGAAATTTGCCTCCTTGCCTCCCGGGGCTCCAGAATTCTCGCAGAGGTGGGAACTTAGTGGGGTCAAGTAATGAAATGTTATATGGCCCCATGCTAAAAAGGCGACTGAGACAGCTCTTACACACACCTGCCCATATACACTGCCTTTACACATACATACCCATAAACACACATATACACTGCCCTCACACAAGCCTGTCCATACACATGTATATATATATAGCAAAATATCACCAGAGCTGTTTATAAATGTGAACTCCACTCTGTAGGTAGCAACAACGAATATACAAAAAGCTCTCAATGAGAGAGACAGGGGAAACAGAGGAGTAGGTGCTCACTGGATACCAATGTATCATCCTCAATCATAAATGAGAAGAAAGTAAAAACTTAGCTAGGATAATAGTCCGCAGACCAGCGCTGATAGTGCCTGGGTGCACACTGCCCATGGGAGGCCTGATGAGCAGGGCTGGTTGGGGAAAGCACAATCGGCAGTCCCCTGAAGACCGGCCCAGGGGAGACGGCCTTTCCGCTCGCCCCTATAGAATCGATACTGTTTTTTGGGGGGCTCTGTTGAGCTGGTTAGGGAGATCTGTGATGGGGAATCGGACCCAGTAGAGTCACTTAAATGTACGTCATGTCACATGACCCTGCTCCATTCTTGTTTCCCCTCGGCGGGACAAGAGAAGTTGTTCGCACACTCCTATCATGCCCAAGCATACCCCGATTCCAGCATTTACTGGCTGACTTGGCATGATAGGAGTGTGATTGCTGTTATCATATATATATACTAATATTGTTATTTAATTTTATTGTTAACAGCAATCACACTGCTATCATGGCAGCCTCAGCCAGTACATGCTGGAATCTGGGTATGCCTGGGCATGATAGGAGTGTGATTGCTGTCTACAAACATATATATTGTTATTGATTTCTTTTGTCCAATTTTGGTATGGAACTTTCTTTTTTTTTTTAAAGGTGGGGGGGTCCTTTTTTGGTTTCAGCCAAATGAATCCTACTAGATACCTAAGTAACAGGGGATGATAGCGCTCATCCTAGTGCTGTAACACATAGTGTAAGTTAAACAAAAACAAAAAACAAAAAGAAAAAGATACAGAAACAAAGAATTAAAATAAATCATAAGCAGGAAATGAAAGTGTATTGAGTCCTTCTGCATAAATCCTAGATATCAGAATTAATTATAAAAAATAATTTTTGAGACATTATCGTGTGTGAGGATATTCTCACTAGCAAGATAATTCCACTAAAACAAACATGACACATTCATCTTGAGGGGACAAGTATAATCATTTCCTCCTTGTCTGAAGGCCTTTGAAGGAATGATGCCGGCAGGACACTGTTAATTTTGATGTGGATACACATTCAGTACTAAAACATTGACGTGGAAAATAAAGAAATTGTTACTCCTTTGTGGACTAGCACAAGGGGTTAGACTAGTGCAATAGCACAGAGTGCTAGGATACTCTATTTTAATCAATAGTAATATTCACAACATAACAAAACAAATGTTTGGTATTTTGAAGCAAAAAATATCTATAGAGAGCAGAATGTATGGTATTAGGTTCAGTAAACATTTAAGAAAAATTGTGTAGAAGGTCTTTAAAGGTTAGGATTGTGCTGACACAACTGGAGACATTTTGACCAAAAAAAAGTCACATTCTGGTAAAATAAAGAAACTTTTCTTTTGGGTACAAAACAAAATAAAAAAAGAATAACATAAAAACACCAAATTGGGTATTTCATGCTTGCTAGAGTGTCATTTAAACCTTGGTATATTGAAGAATGGTTCCAGTGGCAGATTTAGATGTTTCTATATATTAGTATTAGCGCTGTCTCTTATAAATATAATCTTCTCCTAAATGATAGAATATATTTTGTAACGTTGCCAACATTTTATGAATATTTCTCCAAACCTTGAAAAATTGAGCTGCCTTCATTAACAAGCTTTGGGAGACAATTTTCTTTATATATTCATAGCTTCCAGGCACCTAATAGACAAAACTCTAAAGGCTCGGCTCTTATTTGTGATGGAAAAATGAATTCCTAGCTGTTCATGGAAATGATATCAAACAGTTTGGTTAGATTTTTGATGGGCATGAACAGACCACTTAAATGGATACAAAGTATACGATGTCTTTTCCTATTTAATAAACTATATTGAATTAAAAACAAGTGTGAGCATTTACTGTATTATTGCTTATTGCTTTGTTGCTTTTGCTGCTTAATGAAGATAAGGCAGGAAAGCTACAGTGGCTTTCCTTTCCATTTTGTGCAGGACAGTCAAGTACCCCCAAACACCCCACTCCCACCTTTGGGGACATTGGGGATCTTTGGCTGGTTGGGGAGAAAACACAGCAATCTTTGTCATTGAACTTGACACAGCTTGCATGCTACACTTTGAAAAGCAGTTTGTATGTTCATTAATGAAGTTAATGTGCGTTCTGGCGGCAGGCGGGATCAGATGAAAAAATGGCTGACAAATCATGTCCATAATGCTGCCTGCTGGATACAGCCAGTTGCATACTAAAGAACTGGCAATAATGGTAAATGGGAGCGACAAAGAGCAGCAAACCACACGCCATCTGCTTGTTTTGCTCAATCCTGGACTTGCTGTAGGCATCACTGGACTCAACTGTCATCATTATCATCAAAGATGGTCCCGGGTGGTCCTGTAGCAGTTGTTTCTAATTCCGGTCTGGGACCAGAATGTGACTTTGCCATTAAATTGAAATTTATTAACATAAAATACTCATCATGTCAACAATCATCATGGTTTGTCAAATGGGAGATCCCTAAGAAATCTGTAACATGAAAAAATTAAATTTAATTTTATTTCTGTATAAAAAGCTATACCAAGAAACATGTAAATGAAAAATCAGCTTCAATCGTCCTTAAAACTTGAAGTACAGAAAAATGCCCATTTGTATTCTTATTCTGTAAGGAGTATTAATGATATGAGACCAGACCCAAGCGGTCTTCTAAGCATTTATTGTCAGTAAATTTTCTCACAATTTGTCCCACTAAAAAGAGTCACAAACATAGATTAATAAGGATTCAATGTTCTCTGGGACCCATAATGTTATATCTGTTATCCTTGAATCTTATACAAGAGGCTCAAAATGAAATTCTTGTGTAACATCAAATTCTATTATCAAATTAAAATGGAACTCCAGTAATACCAGTTCTCCAAGAGATGGGTAATGAAAAATTTAAGATAAGACCCAGCAATACATTTTAATTAAGACAGTGTCCGTATGCCTTTCTATACCAGCCTATGTAAAATAGAACATAAAATTGCTTCTTAGCCCTCAAATATTTACATAAGATAAATAAGAGAAATAAAAGAAGAAGCAGTGCATGTCTGGTGACTCATGGTTTATCTGAATTATATAGAAAAATCCCTAAATCTGATATAATATGACTAAACCCACAAATTCCTGAAATTCGATTTAATGGAACTGTGTGACTTGCAGATTATTTATTTGTGATATAAAATAGCTACACACTATAATTGAATATTATATCCTAAACAATACACAATTTTCATTTAAAATTTAAAGTTGCAGTGTCAGTATCGTCATTGTTCTGACAGCTTTTACTTTTTTCAGACCCTAAGCAAAAGTTTTTTAGTGGCCTTAAAAAATATTTGAGGACAGAATGTCAAACATGGTAGATGATCAGAAATCATTTATAGGCCCATTTCAAGCCAGATATAGTAAATATAGTAGCATTCATTCTTGGTATCAATGAGAAATGGCATGAACGAGACAAATATTTTAAATTGTCCTTTTGGTGTTGCATTTTTCAAAACTTCTGTCCTAAATAAATTACAGATTGGTCATATTACACACAGGGCCAGGCAGGCAATGACAGGGATATGGACGGCCGCACTCTATTTTTATGCTCTTGTAGCGTGTAGCTTGGCATATCCTGCTACTAGCCACGCACTACAACACCCAATCTGCCACTGAAACATTTGGCTGATGTGCCGAATGACCAGTAAACTCTTGATTACACAAAAATAATGCTGTGATCCCTTGAGATGTTATGTACACATTATGACCAGCTGCCTAATATTATGTAGGTCCCCCTTTTGCATCCAAAACAGCCCTGACCCATCGAGGCATGGACTCCACTAGACCTCTGTTGTGGTGTCTGGCACCAAGACATTAGCAACAGATCATTTAAATCCTGTATGTTGCGAGGTGGTATGTACCCAGCCATCATGTTATGTAAAAGAAAACATGATTCATCAGAGCAGACCAGCTTCTTCCATTCCTCGGTGGTCCAGTTCTTATACTTACAGGCCCATTCCAGGTGCTTTCGGCAGTGGACAGGCATCAGCATGGGCACCCTGATTGGTCTGCGGCTACGCAGCCCAATACTCGACAAACTACAATGCACTTTGTGTTCTGACACCTTTCAGAACCAGTATTCGCTTTTTCACCAATTTCAGCAAGTAGCTCATCTGTTGGATTTGACCACATGGGCCAGGCTTTAGCCCTCATGTGCATCAATAAGCCTTGGCCTCCCATGATCTTTCCATGGACTACTTTAGATAGGTACTGACCACTGCAAACACCCCACAGTTTTTGAGATGCTCTGGCCAAGTCATCTAGTCATCACATTGTGGCCCTTCTCAAAGTCACTCAGATCCTTACCTATCTTTCCTGCTTTGAACACATCAACTTTGAGGACGAACTGTTCAGTTGCTGCCTAATATACCCCCCCCACACACACACTGACAGGTGCTATGATAACAAGATAATCAGTGTTATTCACTTCACCAGTCAGGGGTCATAATGTTATGGATGTTTTTTATTTGATTTACATGAAGATAAATTGTATTGGTGGTGTTGAGCCAATAACAAAAAGAGTACACAAATATCTTGGTTGTATTCTAAAATACTTTCACATTAAATTTATTAAAATGTAGTATACAATACAATAAAGAGATTATTTGAAAAAAACAAAGACGTCAGAATATCATCATCAACCCTCATTTTGGAAGTGATCTCATAACATTTTATTACAATTACACTTTTGTAATGATTCAAAGTATACCAGAATACAGAAAATTGCACTTTTAGTAGCCCACAAATTACATGCAGACTGGTTTCGGGTAACAAGTTAGAGAACGAAAAACAAAACATGATCATAAATTGGTAAACAAATACTAAACCTAATTACAATAGTTTATAGTCTAACTGATACATTATAAAAGTCATAATCTGATTTCCTTAGGTTAGTTTAAGAGTCAAGAACCTAAAAGATAGGTCCAAATTTTGAAATAAATATAATACATTTAGGGATATAAAATCTAATTAGTAAAAAATGTAAAACAACATGGCGGAATGCTACAGTATCCTCCCATATGAATTTTCCCCTTTTCGAACCAGCTATTTTCTTTGCAGGAGATGTGTTCAGCTAAACACATCTCCTGACACATGATATACTTACCTCCAGTCAGCTCCAGATCTGACAATGGTTGAGTTATTCAAGCTGCCTATAGGTAATGGGAATTGTCGGACCTTGGAGGAGACATGGAGCTACAGCTTTCCAACTGCAGCTGCTCCCTAAGAATGCACATTATAGGTGGACTACCCCCTTTAAGCTGCATACAATACCAAGAGGTGTGTTTGAAAGTATCCCTGATCCCGTATTTTATATCACTATCCAATATGTCACTCCAGGTCTGAAAGAATTTATAAACCTTGTGTTCTTTTTCAAGACTGGCATCCAACCAATCCATTCTTAAAACATAAATCAATTTAAGTTTAAGAGTCAGGGATGGATGAATGTCGCTTGACTCCACTGAGTCAATATCGCTCGAAAGAAGGGAAAAAAAGCTAAAATGCTGCTAGAACGAGAAAGTTGAGCTCCCGGGAGAAGTCTTATATTCTAACTTCCATGAAGCAGGAATGCATGCACTCATTTTCATGCAGTAAATGTACTGCTCAATGTAAGGTGGAGTGCCCATTTAAAATTAATTATTAGACGTGCAATTTGGCCAAAAACTATTCGGACACATTTTTTTGGTTTGTTTTTAACTGCCCATAGTAAAAAAGATGTGAGACACAGCAGCAGAAGTGGTCTGCAAAGAAGGTAGGAAGACATTCAGAGAGTGTGAGGGAGGGGTACCTAAAGAGCCTGTGAATTTTGGATGAAAGTTTGTACGTCTTTTGCTTCGTTTTCTTCCATTTCATGGGGGTTGATGTCTTTTTTTCAGAAATTTGTAGAAATTGACGAAATTTTCAAATTTGTACGAATTCTAATATATAGTCATACAAGCCAGGGTTCAAACACAAAGAGGGAAATCACAGCAAGCCAGAGTCGGTACACAGGAATACACGGTATTATTAAAAGTTTAATTTTAGAGTGATCCAGGATAGAATTTTTTCAGTAGAGATATCTTTGGCATTACAATGGTTAACTATAAACCTTTTTGTTTTGCTATAGGCAACCTTTATCACAATGTCCTTGATTGTTTCCTGTAGAGGTTGGATTGCTAATAGTTAATAAACAGCACCTGTTTCAGATTTATTGCGCTTTAAATGCTTAACACATGTACCCACTTTGAAACTTAACCACATAGAAAGTGACAGCTGATAAGAATCATTGCGCCTTCCGGTCTGCCCGACACATTTTCTGGGGATGCTGCAAAAAATCCTAATCATACTGTAGCTTGTTTAAGCCTGCATGACACCAGATAAAGCAACATTTTGTGATTACTGGCAACCGAAAATGTGTAATAGGCTCAGTTAAACCAACTATAGCAGGCAAACAAACAAATTAAACAAAATTTCAGCGGATTTACAGTTTGTGTTTGATAGTTTCCTTGAGATTACATGCGTTTTCAGAGATTCATACAAGTGCATTTTCGTAAAGAACAAGTTTGAATGCACAAGTATAATATATATATATATTTATATATTATATATATATATATATATATACACACACATGCATCACATGAATTACATTATAAAACTTAGCAGTTCCTTTAGTATAAAGTCGTACAAAACAAAACTAAGTACACGGGTAACTTTGTTTTATCATCCACTTTCACATAAATCTACAAAAGACAATTAAGCCAATTTAGCTTTAGCTTGCTTCTCTAACTAAGTGATAGGGCAGAGGACAATTGTGATGACATAGTTCAGAAGTGAGAAATTACCAGTCTACTGTGAACTTGAAACATAAATGAGATTGATCAGCCTTTTTGGTAATTAATATTACTATGTTTATCTCTTGACTGATGTCATTTTTTCCAGTTTCATAAAGGATGTAAACTGATTACACAAAAATAGCACTTCTACAACTAAATGTCTCATGTCCATGTCTATAATACAGTGTCATTAATTACTCTAATTGAGGCGAAATAGCACACTTTACTCTCCAAATGAACATAGATTATGATTTGAGTTGACCTTTCTTTGGAAACTGTCTCTGCAGTCATCATTTTGTCTAGAGCTCTCCCACATTAACAAAAAAACTTTGCTAACTTTATTATGCTGTCTCATCTAGTGTTATTTCTCACCATGAGACTGCTACGTTACTGGCACCAGGTTCAGTAATGAATAGAGTAGCTTAATGAGTCATACCACAAAACCACTATGTGGGATCAGTCACATAGCTACAGGAACAAGGTGATGCTGAGGGATAACATATACTGATTTAACCTTAATGAATAGAGAGGTTAGGCCAATTATAAAGTAATACATAGTTTACTTCTTTACCTTCTATTGACGTAGGCAACTGCATTTATATGAGATTCTTCATTGCGATTGTCAGGGACAGAGAGAGGGCTCTATATAACACGTTACTAAGGCAGAATACAGAATAAAACATGAGAAAATAAGAACTGTTTGAGAAAATAAACTAGTTATGAAAACCACTTCTAAATGCAAATAAACAGGCAGAAGAAAAGCCACACAGTAGTTTTTGCCCCTGTTATTCATGTTTTTCATACATTTTGTTTTGTAAAAGACATTGCAAATATTATCAGTAAATGATAAAGATGTTTGATGGATTTTGGAGATGTAGCAGACGTGTTAGAGGTTAATACTCTACAGGGAACGTAGACATCCATGGGATAGGCATCTTTACATCAGGAAAAAATTGGGACCCTACATCTGCCATCATATTCCGTGTGTTTTTATGTTGCAAGAGACGTTGCAAGAGACTAAACACTGAGGCCACCTTGAGGAGACAGCACAAACTGATTGAAATAGCTGGGAACATACCTGGGAACTTGCCTGGAGACTCCAGGAGAAGCGCCACTTCCCGGTTCTCCAGGTCAATACCCAAATCCTGCTGGTCACGGGAGCAGGGTCCTGACATTTTAAATGGGAGTGCTTCCGTCAATGACAGTGGGAACACCTACTTATGTCAGGGGAGCACCCACTGACGTCGGCAGGACCACCTGCGTCATCACCGGGAACTCCCACCGACATCAGCAGAAATGCCAACTGATGCCGGAGCCCACAAGTTCCTAGGTATGTTTACTTCAATGGTTTCCGTAGGGCACCAGAACAATCCGCTGTTCCTCCTTTTTACAAGTAGGCCCAACTCTAAGCCTTTCTTGTATAGCATGACTACATGACAGCACGGTGCATGCTTCTGCCAAGTGTGTACGTGCGTGATGTCATTCACAGCCTTATGGTGTCATCCAATAGGGCGATTTGCACCTGATAAAGCAGTATAGAGGATGCTGCCATCTCGAGTCTGCTAACCAGCAGCTGAAGAACTATTTGCTATTCCAGTCTTATCCTCATTAGAAACATACAAAAAAGCACCTATGTAAAATGCAGCCTTCCAGTTGGCTTGAGAATGTATTATCTTGGTATAATTAAAGATAAATAGAGAAAATAACTTAAGCTTTGTAAGACTGAAAATGTAATAAATGATTAGATTGTGTAATACATTTAGGGACATAGCAATGCTGGCTCCTTAGAAAACCTGGTATAATCACATTTAGGTAACTTCAATAATATTTTCCTATAAAATTCGAGTTCATAAGTCGATAATTTATTTGTCTTAAACAACTTAATTGTGCTACAGCTGTGTATGTTTTAAATTACCCTGCTTCTAATTCTAAACAGTGCATTACATACTAGATTATGAAATACATAATTTGGATAATAATGAAATCACTCATAATTACTAGGAAGCTAAGTATGTTTAATTTTGCTCCACAGTATTTGGTCCTGGTTACTACAGCATATAAAATATTATTAATCTAAACATATTAGCATTATTAGGAGTTTTGTTTTTATATGTTCCTTTTTTTATAATGTATTTCAAGTAGAAAGCGTCTGTGAAAGCCAAGTGTAGAAACTAAGAGCATGATATTGTACAATTCGAAATTACATAAAGCAACTAAATAAAGCTACGAGATGACAGTCTAACCAAACATTTACTTCCAGTTATTCACTTTGTAATACTTTATTTTTGCAACGTGACGTTTTGAGAGATTGTTCTGTAAATACATTCATATGGTCATAATTATTAAATTATGTGTGTCCTCAATTGAAGTCATGAGAAAAATTTTGAACACATTACATATCGATGAGAAATCTTGCCAAGACATCAAAAAATAGAAAAGATGAAAGAAATATGATTTTAGACCTTGCCATAGCTTAACATGCCTTTTTTGACAAAATAGAAAGTAAGAGTCCTGAGCCTCTGAT
>VKOC01029596.1:0-19302 GCA_009364415.1 Spea multiplicata
GCTTAAAACAATTCTCACATGGAAAGAGTTAAAATACTGGCATATTAAATGCCCGTGGGGTATCTATTTTTAAAAATTGTATGATTTGATGGGGTAAATTGAATTGGCCGTGTTCAACAACGTCCCAATTAACACCGGGGGAAGGATGGCCACACATCTAATTTCCAATTAGAAAAATGCACACGTACCAGTTCTTTTAGTTCCCCTAAAAAAGAGATGTTGCTGAACACATATTAGGGTGTTTTGTGATAGTGACATATACGAGAACCTTTTAATTCATACCTGAAGTAAAATGTGTGTGGAAAAACAAATGCAAAAAAATTAGTTTTGACATAGGCTGATGGTAGAATAAGTGCTTGGAAAGGGTTAAAATACTAGCATTTGGAATACCTTGGGCTGTCTAGTTTTCAAAAATATATGCCCCATAATGGGTAGAAAAAAGCAAAAAAACATAAAAACATTGGGTATTTCTAAACTCAGGACAAATAGTAGAATCTATTTAGCAGGTTTTTTCATTACCTTTTATAGATGAGTAAAAGATTTTTCAACTACATTTTTCACCATATTTTATACTTTTTTTAAAAACAATATCTAATGTGTGTGGGTTCAGTAAACGGGAAAGAAGAAAATTACAGCTAAACATGAGTAGCGCAGAAATGTTAAAAAGGCCATTGTCACGAAGGGTACAAAAAGTAAAATCAGCCTTTGTCACGAAGGGGTTAATGTTACCTTCAGATAGTCTATGCCGTGTTTTTATTTAAAACATTGAATTTTTTTTCAGGATATAGATATACAAAAGTTTAATGTACATTTTAACCCTATGCAATGTCTATTGCCTTCTACTTAATTATGAATGTTCTTATTTGGACATATCATTGTACAGGAAGTTTTACTTTACGGAGAGGGTGGTAGATAAATGGAAACTCCTCCCATTAGAACTGGTAAAGGCTAATACAGTGCGTCAATGAAAACACGCATGGGATGGGCATAAAGCTATCCTGAATATAAGGCAGGAATAATGACTGATCACGACTTGAGTCTTACATCAGCAAAGATGGGTAAACTATGTTTGTATAATAATAATAATAATAAAATATATCAATTTTATTAATTGAATTCATGCAAAATAGTCTAACATTGTTTCTGAGATTACTTGCAGTTCAACACATTTTAATTTAAATGGTATTTTAACTTTTATTTTATAGTAATTAAGGATAAAAAAGACCTAAGTCCATTAAGTTCAACCCTTCTACCTATCCTTCCTTCTTTTGATACAAAAGAAGGCAAATAAATTATATTAAAACTACAGAGGTGTCATTTTATTTATTTTAATCTAAGAATATATTAAATGAACAAAATACAAAGCAAAACATATATTGCTTTAACTAACTGAATTTGTTTAAACTTAACTAAAACTGTATGAAATACCGGTACTTACCAATTCGGCTATTTATTTAAATCTATACATGTTCTGACAGAAGACATTTAAATTCTGGATATATCAAATCATAATTCCTGTTTAGTGAGAAAAATGAGATGTGGATTTCACTTGACACAAACAAGATAAATTTCGAAGCTTTTTTGACATTGACCTAAATTACCATAATATGACAAGCTTTACAGCTGTAAATGAAGTTGTAATTTCCACATGAAATACAGTCATCTCTATCGTATGCCTCAAGGAACACAAACGAACAAAAGAAATGTGCGTTCCAAACACTGTTCTATATAATCGAATGCAAATCTGTGCTTCATAATACGCAAAGCAGATCCGTAATCCTACGTGCTTCTCATTCCAAACTCTTTATCTGTAATTTCTGGCTAGTTGGCTTGAGAAATCGAAACCTTTTCATGACTGGTGGTACTTAGTACCCGAACTAGAGCACTTTCATAAAGTGAATGCATGTGATTGCATATTACTCTGGCAGGTTACTTTTGGTGCCTTGTAGTAGTTCATACCCCAACTCTTCCGGTGATGTTCCACCTTGCCATACAAGTACATCTAAGGCCCGCTTTATTTAAAAAAACAAAACAAAACTAATTTAGATGGAATCTTAAGGAGACATCTAACTCCCCAAGAGCCTATATGACATTTTTCTATATTGACCTAATGAAAGGTATCACCTTCAACTAAAGAAGCCATCTTCTCTTTTTTTATGCATACAAGATTTTGACCCAGTAGAAGACACATTTTGAAAAAGGTATACTTCTTGGTAGCCGTGGCTAAGATTAGACCTTGTTGACCATTTCTATTTGATTTTCTGAACAAGTTATTTCATTAGATAAGTAACTTAAACCAGCAAGCTAATGTATACACTCAACGGCAGTTTAAATATACTATTGTAAAAGCATATTGCTGAATTTGAATACATTGTACATTCTGAGGCTCTAAAACATGCATATCTAGGTACTATATAAAAAGCGGCATTCCCACAGAATTCTCAGGACATATACCGCAAAGCCACTGGCAAATCCGGAAGCTGTGTGCTTAGAATGAGGTTCTTTCTTATATAAGTATGCAAGGGCATGAAGCAGGAGGTCCCAAAAACACAGTGCACAAAACAAAGCAATAATTCAGGGCTTACCCAGAGAATAACATTCACCTGTGTGACAGGTGAGGCTGCTCAACCCTGAGGTTTGGTCAGAAACTGCAAACATGCACAACAAAAAAAATATATACGGAAAGGAGGGCACAAACTTAAAAGCATAAAAGGTATACTCATTCATGGATGGCCATGGTAGGACCTAGATTTTGTGGTCAGTAAACCGTGTGTGTTGATTTTGGTATATGTTTTAGATCATTGTTCTGAACGATACAACCACGGCCCATTTTAAGCTTTCTGGCAGAGGCAGTCAGGTGTCCATTTAATATCTGTTGATATAGGAAACATAAAAACAGCACCGAACCATTAAAAAGCCACCGCCATATTTAACCGTGGGCATGAGGTACTTTTCCAAATGGTTACCTCTCTGTGTGCGCCAAACACACCTCTGGTGTTTACTCACAGAAAGCATTATTTTGGTTTTATCTGACCATAGAACCCAATCCCATTTGAAGTTCCAGTAGTGTCTGGCACAGTGTCTGACATACTGAAGACGGCTGAATTTGTTTTTGGATGAGAGTAGAGGTTTTTTCTTCCAAAAACCCTTCCAAACAACTTGGTGAGGTAGGTGACGTCTGATTGTAGTTTTGGAGACTTTCTGACCCCAAGACGCAGCTGACTTTTTCCAGCTGTGATCCATGGAGTTTTGTTGGCCACTCGGAACCATCCTCTTCACAGTGCGTGGAGACAATATAGACACACATTCAGCTCTATTCCTTGGTTTTACCCATTTTGATTAATGACTTTGCCTATGTGTTACATAATATTTATATATATATATAGATATATCTATATATATATCATGGTTGTCATTTCCTGTTCACAGTCACCCAGGCGTACTAAATATGTAAAAATCAATGGGAATATATTTCAAATATAAATTCATAGGGGTGCCAATAATTGTGCTGTGTTTGCCATTGTTTGATATCCAGGAGAACAGAATATTTTTGTGTATATTTTGAAGATTTTTCTCAGCCCTCTTTGCTCATATTTAGAAGGGTATGGGTATGAGTGTATGCCAGCGTTCTACCAGTAATGCATATAGAAATGGCCGAATATGTTTATTTATTAAAACTGTATAAGCAAAATAACATTATTTGCCTTCTGAATGTATTGCTCCTCGGTCACGCTACCGGAGCTAAACAGTTAATAGAAATGTCACACTGCCGGATTACTGCCCTCATAAAAAATGGCTCTGAACGCCGCTACCGCTTCACTAAAATTTATTGAGACATTACAACAGGCTGCGTACAATGTCGTGTTAACCGAACTTTATTTGGCGGCTTCCCTTTGTGACCGTAAAGCAAGCTCACCGCGCAGGCGCAGATAGTTGGTATCGGCCTTCCCTTTCCTTTTCCCACGTGTGTCGGTAATAGCTGCTGCCGAGCACGGAGGGCCCTCGGAAGAGGTAATTGGGAGACGTGGTGACCCCTGAAATAAGGTGCGCTGTGTAGTGCTTCACTGCCATGGCAACCGCTTAAAATATGATTATAAAATTCTGCATTTCATGTAAACAGAGACTTGGTTGAAAACGTCTTCGGTATCCCGGCCCCTCACTTCTATTTCGCTACTTGCTGTGCTGTTTTTAATGTGTTAATCCTAAAGTATAGGTTTATCAGCACAGCTAATAACATTACATATAATTCTGAAAGAATTTACAATTTGTAGGAGTTGCCAATTCCTGTTAAATTACAATTTAAAAAGTTAATGGCATACGTGCGTGATTTTGTAAGTAGGATCAGATGTGAATATCGTACTGATTTTGATTAGGTACAAAGGGGTTGGTGTTAATTTACAGAATGTGACTGAATTTTCTGCATTTTTAAGGTGATCATGGACTCAAAGAATAAAAAGCAGTTCAAGGGACAGCAGAAACCTCAAAGGAAAGTGGCAAAGGGTGGCAAACCTAAGAACTTAAAAGGTACACTTGTTCCTTTTGGAATGGTCGGTGACATCTGTGTCATCGAAACGCTTCTATTGATTTGTACGTTAAACATGTTGCTTGGCGTATGTTTTGTGTTATTTATATATGTGTCTAATGAAGTGGCGTAGTCTCCATAACAGTGCTCAGAATGATCCCTTTCTATGTTCACCCGTTTTGGCACCAGAATTGCTCTTTATCACTAACTCCTATGGTATGTTTTTGTTATTAGCGTCACCTGGTTCTCAAAAATATCATGGCAAGAACACAGACCAGAGCCCCAAAGGGAATGTCAGACCCAACAGATTTGAGAAAGGCAAAAAAGCCCCTGACAGGGCTGGAGGCAAAGCAGGAGTAAAGCATTTCTCACCCAAAAATCCAAAACAAGGAGATGGCTTCACAATGAAGAGAAAACGCCAGACAGATAGCCAAGAAGGAGGTTAGTTTGCCAGTCTTGTGGACTAGCCGGTAAAGCTGTATACCAACAGTAGTCTTTGTTCTTTTTCGCTGGGAAAAATAATTTTACAGTGTTGAGACTGGTACATGATACCCTTTCATAATATGAATCATATAATAAAGGATATAACTTTTGGTAAAAAAGTGGAGTTTTATTGAGTTATACTGTAATATATGAAAACTGCACATTGTGTAAGCCTATAAGTGCATTTTTGCTAAATCTAGGGGACATTTTATTTATTTTTTTATAACATGGAAACCACTTCTTGGCGCCCAGGGTTTTGCAGGGCTTCTATCATGAATCCGGCACCCAATGCTTTACTGCTGGGGCATTGAGGCTCCCTGTGGGGTCACTTAAGGCATGACACCCACCTCACTGTGCTCCCACAGGAAAGCATAGGGTGCCCATTCAGGATGACACACCATGGCTGGTCTCCACAAAGTGAGAAGGGGAGTAGTGTATGTGAGTGTGTATATGTATAGTATAGTCTGTGTGTGTTCTGTAGTGTCAGAGCCAGTGTGTAAGTTTATAGTGCTGTGTATATAGTTTATATGCATGTATCCTTACTGTCAGCGTGTCATTTATAGTGTATAGTGTTAGCCTGTGTATGTATGTGTATGTATGGTGTTTATCATGATGATGATTCTAGTGAAGTATGCTACTTGCTACAGGCAAGTCTCATTTGCCATCAAGAAAATGTGCTCTATATACGAGTACATAATTATAATATATATATATATATATTATATATATATATATATATATATACACACACAATTATTATTTTTACACATCAAAAAGCATAGAAATCGGTTTATGTTATTGTCACAGGTTCAGAAGCCAAGAAACCAAAGTGGGACGATTTCAAAAAGAAAAAGAAGGAGCTGAAGCAAACTCGGCAGTTGAATGACAAGAACAATTATGATGTAATGACAAAATCCAAACAAATATGGGAATCCATAAGAAGGTATGTTAAAATGTATAGACCCTGACCTTTAAGGAACACAGAGCTTAGTTTGGGCAGCAAGCAAAGTGAGGACTGGTATTTCCGACACGGCAGTCGACATTGGGAAATTACATATGTGTGTGTTTGAATATGTATACAAATGCATACCAAATACGAAAGTTTGCTAATATGGGCATGTCTAAAACATCTCCCCCTTTAAATTCAGAAAGTATTTTATTTCCCGTTCCTTTTACCAATTCTTGGGAAAGACAATTATGCTTTTGCACCTGTATGTGTGTATATTTCTGTGAGTGATTGTATATTCATTTATACTTATTTTTTTTGTAGAAAGGACTGTGATGCAACAAAGCGATCCAAACTGATGAATGACCTGGAAAAGCTGCTGAAGGGCAATGTGAAAAGTGTGAGTATAATGGGAGCTGATTCGTTTGTTCTGTAGAGAGAATCGAGCCGCAGTCGTGTGTTGCTCGGTCTGTCTGCAGACTTATTGCTGTTGGTTTAACAGGTAATCGGTGGATCTGCTCTGCTTTTGGGAAGTATTAATCGGCTTAATTAGATTGTGTTACGTGTCAATGTGTTTTATCTTTAAATGTGCAGTGTCATAGTTTTTTCCCCTCTGTATGTGTACAGGTGATGCAGAAATGTAAATGGGGGGGGGGGGTGTCGCTTCTACAATTATCTTGTTTTTTTGCTGGAAGCCGCGTTTATATTGTATAACAGTATATCCCAAAAGCTCTCAGCTTTTAAAATGGGTTTAGTAATAGAAATCTCATTAAATGCCTTCTAATATATGACACTACTTTGAGCCATTTCCCTGGGTTTATAGAGACCATACCAAAAATAAAATTGTTTATAATTGTTTCTTATATACATTACATGCAAAAGAAAGGTTATTCCGCATAATCTTAAATTGTGCCAGCATTGCTAATTAGGATTTCTGATGATATCCTTCTAATAAATTAGCAATGTCAACCCAACTTTAGTTTTTGGATAACATGTTACTTACATCCTGTGTGTGTGTGTGTGTGTGTGTGTCAGTGTTAGTGTTTCTTTCCATATATTGTATCTAGTAGCTTTGACTAACCGCAAGCTTCACTTGTATTGTACAGGTTGCTTTTGCTCATGACACAACTCGGGTTATCCAATGTTATATAAAGCATGCAAATGAAAAAAGAAGACACGAGGTCTTTGAGGAACTCAAAGGTATTTTTTTGGGCTTTGCTTACATCATTACAGATTTTGTTTAAAATACTGTAGCTTTGTTTTTTTTGTGTAGGGTCTTATTTAGTTTTCTACGAAACCGTAATATTTTGGCATCCCTTCCTGTATTTGAATTTTTTTTTTTTTTTTTACAGAACATGTTGTAGACTTGAGCAAGTCTAAGTATGCCAGAAATATTGTAAGGAAATTTCTCATGTATGGGTACGTTTTTAAACCTTTATGTTTCGCGTTAATTGTGTACGTTTTGAATTGACAGCACAGCTTAGATTTTCCTAAAGATGCTTGCGTACATCGATGGCGAAGCTTCCGCTTTGCTTATGAGCTTAGCAATAGTATATTTAATTGTTTGTATGAGCATTTTGGTGAAACATCAATTACTTGGCCTTGTTTTGTTTTCCGGATAGCCCAAAACTTGCATGCATTTACAATGTAGTTAAATGGTCCGATTTACTGGGCAGCAGTATATTCCTCATTTAGCACTTTGTTAACCTCTGCCCTCAAAATTTAGTAATAGTTCACAACTTAACGTGCAATAAAAATTGGCAATAGTAAAAGATCACAACTTAACGTGCAAGTTGACATATGTTTTAGAACTGCATGGTGTATGTGGGATGGGCATCTTCTGTATATAGAATTTTTGTTCATAATTAAATAAAATATATAAAGTTTGTTTTTTATTTCAATTTTCAAAAAAATGTCAGGTCAAAGCAGCAAGTGGCTGAAATAATTAAAAGCTTTAAAGGACAGGTGAAAAAACTGTTGCGTCACTCTGAGGCATCTTACATTGTGGAATATGCGTACAATCACAAAGCCATTCTGGAACAGAGGAACATGATGTGTGAGGAACTGTATGGGAACACATTCCGCTTCTTCAAGGTAAGCGGTGTATCTGAAAAGGGGCAGACCTCAGTACACACAAAGCATGATAAATATTGGCATCTTGGTTATTTTGCTTGAACGTTCCATAGCCTTCACCACTTTTATTTTGCAGTCAGCTGTTCACCCATCCTTGGGGGAAGTTTTGGAAGCTCAACCCGAAAAGAAGGAATCCATCTTGGAGGAAATGAAGCAGATACTTATACCCCTGGCCCAAAAGTAAGGAGTCCTTGTTTCATAACAAAAAAAATAACATTAAAAGGCACAGTTCAGTGTTCCATGCAGCCCCACCAATGAAGAATTGGTGTAGGTTCTTCAGCCTGTAGAAAAAAAAAAAAAGTTTTCTGCATAGTCCCCTCATGCATTTGCGCGAGGGACAAAACAGTAATTTAAATGGAACGATCGGCTATCACATGCATTATCGGCTGATTGGTACTCCTGGTCAGAATATTTCCTGTCTGCTTTTTTGTCTCGGATGGTCATTTAATGTTTAAACTTTTTATGTTTTTAAGATCCTCTTTAAAATGTGTTTTTTGTTTTTCCATTTACTGTTTATTTCTGTAATGTGTTTCTATTCTATTTCTTTGTATTTGACATGTTCCAATTTGTTATAGAAACAAACGGGTATATAAGAGATCATTGATTATATTGCTGTTTACAATCACTACAACAGACCCATAAGCCACATCGCTTGTTCAAATCTTTAAATCAGTAATATTTAAACCACCACCTTATTTTAGCGTAACCCTTTAACCCCTTCGTGACAAAGGCTGGTTTTACTGTTTGTTCCCCTGGTGACAATGGCCTTTTTAACATTTCTGCTCTGCTCGCGTTTAGCTGTAATTTTCTTCTTTCCCGTTTACTGAACCCACACACATTAGATATTGTTTTTTTCAGGACAAGAAGGGCTTTCATTAGATGACATTGTTTTGATTGTATCATATTATTTACTATTAAAAAAGTTATAAAATATGGTGAAAAATTTAGAAAAAAATGACTGTTTCTAACTTTTAGTTGAATAATCTTTTACTCATCTATAAAAGGTAATGAAAAAACCTGCTAAATAGATTCTACTATTTGTCCTGAGTTTAGAAATACCCAATGTTTTTATGTTTTTTTTTGCTTTTTTCTACCCATTATGGGGCAATAAGTACAGGTAGCGTTTTGCTATTTAAAGCCATTTTTTCCAAATCTGGTAATTCTTCCCCCCATGTGCCATTTCGGGTATCTTTGAACCCGGCCAATGCAATTTACCCCATCAAGTCATATATTTTTGAAAACTAGACAGCCCAGGGTATTCCAAATGCTAGTATTTTAACTCTTTCCATGCACCATATCTACCACCAGCCTTTGTCAAACTTTGTGGTAGTCATTTTTTTGCATTTGTTTTGTCACACACATTTTACTTCAGGTATGAATTAAAATGTTCTCGTTTATGTCACTATCACAAAACACCCCAATATGTGTTCTGCAACATCTCCTGAGCGCAGCGATACCCCACATGAATGATTTTGCCTGGCTGTTTGGGGGCAAAAGGGCCACATTTGGGGCATGCGCATTTTTCAATGTTGAACTTTGGCATTTGGGGATTCACTGCCCATGCCCTATTTGGTACATCTTTGAGCCGGGCCATTTCAGTGTGCCCAACAAAACCATATATTTTTCAAAACTAGACACCCCAGGGTATTTTAAATGCTGGTATTTTAACTCTTTGCATGCACACATTTTACCACCAGCATTTTTTCAAAGTTTGCAGTAGTATTTGTGTGTGTATTTTTCCCACACACACCTACTTTATGTATGAATTTACAGCTCCTGGTATATGCCGCTGTCACACGACACCCCATAATGTGTTCAGCAACATCTCCTGAGTGCAGTGATACCCCACATGCATGGGTGTGTCATTTTTTTGGGGAACTAAAAGGCCACATTTGGTACGTGTGCATTTTTCTAATTGGAAATTAGATGTGTGGCCATCCTTCCCCCGGTGTTAATTGGGACGTTGTTGAACCTGGCCCATTCAATTTACCCCATCAAATCATACATTTTTTAAAGGTAGACACCCCACGGGCATTTATGCCAGTATTTTAACTCTTTCCATGCGAGAATTGTTTTAAGCTAATATGCTAATTTTAGGACTTGCTCACAAAAATATATTTTTTATATATATTTTATTTATTTTTTATTTTTTTATTTATTTTTTTTTAACATTTTTTTTTTCAACTTGGAGGTTCCCCTGATAGTGACATCAGTGGGAAATGATTTTTACATTTTACTGTTTTTTTTACTATTTTTTTCTAATTATTATTAATTTTATTTTATTTTTTAATTTATTTTTACTAATCACACTGTGATTAGAAAGCTGGGCTCCATTGACTTGCATGGTGAATGCAGTACCTGTATTCAACCTGCAAGTGGAGCCAGAGTTCTCTAGATGGTCTGGAGACCATCTAGCGAACTTTTTTTAAATTTTACTTGCTGGTTCCTGTTATGTGCGGCGGCCATCTTACTTGATGGCGAAGATCAACGGCAGCTGCGGCTGTGACCGCTCTCCGGAGCGGTCACAGCCCATCAAAAGGTTAGTGTTTGGTGTCGCTGGATGCCTCCTGATGGAGGCATTCTAGCGACACCATTTAAGTTTAGGAGGCGATCGTTGATCGCCTCCTAAACGCTTTTAAAACGGGCGTCCGCCGCCATACAAAGTATGGCGGATGTTGACGCCCCGTGGAGGGGCCAGAGATGGCCCCTTCGTGCCGATCGCGGCGTTGCTGAGGTCGAGGCATTCAGCAACGCTTTTTGGGTGCAGAAAGCGATAGTAGATCGCTTTCTGCACCCGTTTAAAGACGTGCCGGTCCTGGCACGTCAATTGTCGTAAAGCACATGCTTTTACTTGTCGTGCCAGGACCGGCAATTGTCGTTAAGGGGTTAAAGGGCTGGTTACAAGGGAGATCTCTGATCAACCCAACCAGACAACAACACTATGGACCTTAATAGAGTGGATATGATGCTCCGCAATGGAGGGTCAGCTGTGGGGCCTATAGTCTGTGTTTCTACGCTCTAAATGCCTTCTAAGGAGAGATCTTTGGTTGACAGTATAGGATAAACATTTTGAAGAACCCAAGAACATGTCTGTAAATAAATGAATGATCTCTGATATGATTTTTACAAGGCTGGGACTATGCAGAACAGAGAGTGAAAAGCTACATACCGTGTGAATACCCAGACCATGAAGCATGTAAACTACATCTTCTGTGGCCACATTCCCCGATGCTCCTTGTGCATAAGGACATCCTCCAAGACCTGCTATGGAGGAATCCACCACCTGTACTCCCATCTGTGAAAATCACCAATATGCAAATGAAACAATCTGCCATTATAGTGCCATATAATCACAAAGGATGCTTATAGTGACTTGCTAGGATTGATATGGTGTAGCTATGCATGAAAATTGAATTACAACCTGAAGCAAACATGTCTGTCTATCCTAAAGAAACTATATATTACTTTATAAACAAATACAGTTTTAGAAAACATAACCAAAATAGTGTCTAAAATGAACTGAAGGTAAAATGAATGAAAATACTAGAAGTACATAATTCACTAGCTTCTAAAACCATAACATATGTATATGATCTAGTGCAGGAGTCTCCACTCTTTCTTTTAATCAGAGCTCCTTAATATTATTGTATAGGTTTCACACAAACTATATAAAAATGATGAAAACATGACACTTTGGAGATAACATATATATTTTAAACATTGTATTCACCTTGTTTAATGTTTTGTTATGTTATCCGTATTCCTGGTTGTGCTGCAATCGATACCTACATTACATCCTCCTCTAGACATGAGCTACCAGTTGGAGACTATTTGTCTATGTTCACACATATAATAAAATACATGGATATGTATACACGTTAACATGTATAAAATTACCTGTAAAGCCACTAATATATTTGCCAGAGCCTGCCCATAAGTATCGTGGCAATGTACAGCCAGAGCTTTAGCTGGGATCACATCTAGTACAGCAGACAACATGTCCCGCATGCTGCCTGGTGTCCCCACTCCAATAGTGTCACCAAGAGAGATCTCATAGCAGCCCATAGAAAACATCTTGTGTGCCACCTGATAGTAAAAAGTAAAATTCAGAACATGTATAAGGATAAATCCTCATTCTTGTGCAATGATAGTAGTTGATTTCAAACAGATTCTGTTCTTGGAGGTGACTGGATAGTGTTTGACTATACACATATAGCAGTATGTTGCTTTATCGTTTCTCAGCCATGGGACACATGAGTAGGGACTAATCAGGGGAGAAATATCCGAAAGCTTTGATTTGTAGTCTGTAACGTAAAGGCCATTTAGATATTTGAGTACTAACCTCAGCCACTTTACTGGGCGCTACCTTCCCTTCATATGGACAACCAAGAACACAAGACACATACCTGAAATAATTTCATGCGGTAAGAAGTCAGGCAGAAGAAACACAAGGTGAAATTAACAACAAGCAGCAGGTAACATACATTTTCTTTTTTAAAAAGTAAGTGACTTAAATGTAAACATCAAGGTGCTTTATCTCCAATAAGGTGAGATGAAAAACACTAAAGGCAAAGCAGGGTTAAACAAAACATGGTGAAAACACAAGATAAAAATAACATAAAACCCTTATTTCTTACCCTCGTACAGGGATTTTTGCTTCTTTTGCTGCAGCTGTTACTGCTTGGAATCTTTGCAAACTTTCCTCTATAGAACAGTTAATATTTTTCTTACTAAAGAGCTCAGATGCTGCTCCAAAAATGGCAACTTCTTTAGCACCACACTTGACCTGTGATAAAACAGACAATGTAGATAAAACAGATCCAGAAGGCATTTTAGCAAAAAGGTGGAACAGGTGCCATTTCTAGGTTTAAATAATAAACATATCAGGGTTTATTCACTAATGTTGACATGAGAGTTGTGGTTTAACACTATTCATTATATAAACTGTCAGGTTTCTCCAAGAGGGGCTGAGCTGGCTAATCAATGGGTAAAGAGATTTTAAAGAAATCTCCCTGCTTAACTTTCTGTATTTTAAAAATATATGTTGAAAGACTGCATGAAAAGAGTGGTACAAAGCAACATTGTGGTTATTTATGTAATATTTAGCAAAATTATAAATTATAGTTTGGACTATATGTTACTAGAGGCATCTTCAGATCCAGCAACAAAATGTAGACCATATACTCCATACTAATGTAAATGTTGTGACACCTATTAAAATTTAGGTTTAACAAGCAAACTAGAAGGTTCTTACCGCAGACTGAAATCCTGTGAGATTTGGTGTTAGGACTGGGTAAGTGACATTAGGTAACTTCTTAATCCCCTGCATCACACTCACATGATCTGCCATCTAATCAGAAGATAAAAACATATATTTTTAAAGAATGTGTTGTTTTTGGTCATACACTTACATTCAGAAATATGTATAGGATGTGCTTGATCTCTGTGCATACCATCACTTTACTAAGTTCCACATCTGAACCCATACATACCTGTGTACTGTGCCTGCTTCTGGCTCAAAACTATTTTTTCTACTATACCACTCAGCAAAGTATGCACACTTCTAAAACTAGTCCTATTCTTTTAGCCTGTGAACCCTTGTTGTGTGGCTCATACACCCTATATTCAAATAGACATTATATTTTGCAAGAACTCCCTTGTTTTTGACTCCTGTACTTGAAAATTAGATGCATTCTGCTATGTAACTTATAAGCATTAAATAAATGCCCCGTGCTCTTCTCACATACCTGAGGGACCCATTTCGGAGACACAAAGCTGGTTGCCTCTATTGATTGCAGTCCTGCTTCAGACAACATGTTAATTAGCTGGACCTTAACTTCAGTAGGAACAATTGCCTGAAAGACATTTTACTTATCAGTAAATACACAAGATTCTACATGCTATACCAGGGCTCGAGAAACCCCTGGCACCAGGTCGCGATGGTGACTCGAAACCACTTTCTGGCGCCCAGGGTTTTGCAGGGCCACCTAGTGGAGTAGCAGTACCTGTATTCAATCTGCAAGGGTAGCCAGAGTTCTAAAGATGGTCTGGAGAGACCCTATTGGAAACTTTGCCAAGTTTATTTTTTTTTAAAGGAAGCGGCGCCATCTTGCGAGTGGCAAAATCATGCAGTGGTGGTTGTGTCCGCTCTCCGGAGCGGCATTTCAGAGACACCATTGAAGTTTAGGAGGTGATTGTTGATCGCCTTCTAAACTCTTTTAAAACGGGCCTCCGTCACCATACAGTGTATGGTGGACGATGACTCCCCAGGGAGAGGGGCCAGACATGGCCCCTGATGCCGATCTCGGTGTTGCTGAATGCCTCGACATGGAGGCATTACAGCAACACCATTTGGGTGCAGAAATCGAATGTAGGTGGCTTTCTACACCCGTTTAAAGCCGTGACGGTCCTGGAACGTCAATTGTCACTAACTGGATGTTTGTGCATGATGTGCCTTGTCCTCAAGGGGTTAAATTGGTTTGAAAAGAATAACAAGAATGTCAATACTGTGCAATTAGGCTCACCTGTGATACATTGGTAGTGCTCACGTGGCTTGAATTAACCAATTAATGAAGGCTTTTATGCTTAAAATTACACTTTTATTCTCTGTTTCTTTTTCTCAACGATGAAGACGAGAGCACTAAAAGCACTTATCATCAAACATAAGATTTCTAAAGGATATAAGGCCATCCTTGCAAATCTTGGTTTCCCTGTTAGACATCCATCCTAGCTTAAGGCTAACCTGTATCGACCAGGAGTGATGGTTTCAACCAATACCACATGCCACACACTAAACCAAGAAGGGCTTTATGTGTAAAGGCCAAGGTGAACATGGCTGATCTTTTCCAAACCCTGCTTAGTAAAACCCCATTCATTCTGAGAAAATGAACTTTGGACAGGTGAAACCAAAGCAAAGTTCTTTGAAAATGCAGACCAGTGATATGTTTATAGGCAACAAATTGAAGCTTATAATAAAAAGAACGCCTTACGTTTAGTTAAATATAGTGGAGGATCCATAATATTGTATGCTTTGTCGCCACTGGTACTGAAATAAGAGTATCAACAAGGCATTTTACAGCAAAATGTGCTACCCAGTGTCACAAACTATATATATGGGGCAAATATGGGTCTTCCAGCAGGAAAATGATCCAAATCATACATCCAAAAGCACAACAGATGTGTACACGCCATGCACAAAGTGGCAAAAAGAGTTAGGACTGTGTAATGTAAGTGTGTCCTGATGTTTAAGAAACCTCTGGAAGAAGCAAAATCTGCAATTGGCAGAAGTTTAAATCATGAATAGTTTGTAAATATAAATTTTTATCTCGTGTTGATCTATCCACCACTTGCTTGCCTATAGTTCTCTATTGAGAGTTTTTAACAACACCCCGGGAGCCTGTTATGATTATATATATATTACCTATAATACCGTATGTATATTATATATATATACTATATACTCGTATATATATCACCCGTAATACACACACACTTTCCTTGTAAGGCTATTGTCTGGGACAACACATAGACAAACGCCCACATGTCCCACAAGTCTTCTTTGGTACCTTTCATTATTGCAGTCCATCGCGTGTCCAACCTGTCGGCACAATTTTCACATCTTTTGGTAATTTATGTAATTGTGGTAGGGATACTGAAGTCTGTAACACCAGATGTTCTAGTTGTAGTCCATGCCATGAAAGATGACAAGGTGGTAACATAGAGAACAGGTGTGACGGGGGGAGGGTGTTGTGGAGAGATGATTTCATCATTGTACCAGCAGAACCCAAAACACTATATATAGGAAATGTCCCTCTTAACTAGGAGCGGGAAATGGTTAGTCCATTATTTTGACCAAACCATCAGTATGAGATATAGAGCCACCGTTGCAAGTTAAAGATGCATTCCACTGTGTCTCTCAAACACCAGGGTCAACAATGAAAGAGTATTTATCATTCACACTGTACATGGTCCATAGTTAAATAAAATTGACCCACTTATCCAAATGTTCATATTTTCTATCTGCGTCTGAGCTCGGCAATTAAAAGGTTTCAAAATACCGGTATATATATATATTTTCTTCATAGTTTATGATTATAGTTTTCTAGATAAAACCCATGAATGAGCAACCAGACATTGGCTGTGGCGAGCTGCCTTTGTCATTTTGGATGGCAGGAGAAAGAGGGTCATCGGAAGGGTAAAAAAAAATTCATAGGTTCTTCCAGTTCCTCATTGCTTAAAAATGTTTAAATGTCAACAGTACGTGCACAATAATGTCAGGCAGTGTTCTCAAGTCATGTCCCAATATTATTACGAAAGAGGACGCCCTTCACTATGTGATTTCGACTCATCAGACGTTTCTGCCTTAATGTGCAGGACATAAGAGGAAGGACAGTACAAATAAGTACATAGGTTGTCGTAAACACAGTAAGTAAACACATGTCGTTGTTCTGTCAACAATATGATATTGGAGAACACAATTGTCATGTAATTGTACTTTAAACAGACGTAGCTTCATGGAAATTAGACTCGTAATATACTCTCTGGGGGCAGCGAGCGAACTGCAAATAGTTTACTCTCTGACCTGGCGCAAGACAGCTGCGGGTACCCGCCTTGCACCCAAACCCCAGGGTACAGCTCTCCTTGCAGTAACTGCTATCATGGTCCTTCCAGTAACTAACAACCTGCAAACTTCAACTTCCGCTTCCGGTATGGCAAGAAACGCGAATTTGCTACAGAAGTCGGAAGTGTAAGTCAGATGTTACAGTTTCTGTCGCCATGGCAACCAATACATTCCGCCGAGTCTCCCCTTTTACGCCTCTTTTTTTCTAATCAGTGACCGTATTGCATAACGGCGGCTTAACGTCATTCATCCGATATGAAACTTGAATTTACAGGAATGCTTTTCAGTAATAAATAAGGTTTCCAATGGTAACACAATCGTTTTTATCAGCCAAGTAGTGTACAGTTGACTGACCGCCTCTTCTGCCCCCACGGTCTCCCTCATCTAGCAAGTTTATGGAGTGTCGCTGAGTAGCTATTGCGAAGTGAGAAATATGAAACAGGATTTAAAAAAGCCCATACAAAACAATTACTAACGCGACATATTAGAGCATAGGGGGTTTCGCTTATTAAATAATTGTGGTGCAAATTGTAAGTAAAAACAGAAACCGCTGGAATATTACTTCTAAGTGGACATTTCACTTGTTGCTGTGTCACGTAGCAGTAATCGATGTCTCGGTTTTGTATAAATAATTCACGAATGCCTTGGTTTATAGCAGTATCCTTTTGAAGTAATTGTATTTCTTTCGTAAACCTGTATGAATGAACTAAGGGGGGGTTTATACACAAAACGTAGGTTCTTTCATATCTGTCTCCCAACAGAACCTCCCAGTGCCATGGAAAGTATAACTGAACTACAACTCCCAACATCCCCCGCGATCAAAAAACAACCGGAAGTGACTCTGTTGAAAAACTCTGGCTTACAGGCAGCTGTTATTTGTCGTAGAAAGGTTTGAGAAGCGATTTGGGTTAATGTTACGCTATAGGTTGTTTCTATTTATGTAAATATTTATGTCCAGTTAATCAGGTCCGCTGTTTTAATATTTAAATGTTCAATAACACGTTTTGGAAATGTATTGCAGGTACTGTGATAGTATGTAGCATGTAGTGTGTAGGTTATGGTGTGTTGCTAAACAGTATTTCTTCTGGGTTACGAAAATGGGCATGAGGAACCAGTTAAAACTAAATTCCAATAAGGCCTACCCTGCACTCACAGGGATCAAGAAGTATTTTCCGAAAAATGTATTAATATAATGTTTTCAACTTTTTATTGCAGATATCAAGATAAGGGTCACAACTTTCATGGAGCAAGAGGGGCAGCTGCCCCAGGTGCTGCGAGGTGAGGGGCACACATGAGCTGCCTGATGGTAATGCCCCTATCCTGTTCATGAAGCAGATGTGACCATGCCCCTGGCACTGAGATCCTCATTAGCTTGGTTCAGGGTGATCACAGTTTGCTTAATAATGAAGTATTCACACCATAACTCACGCCTCACTTTTGTTTGTGTTTTGACAGGATGAAGACAGTACAATAGAGAATGATTTGAAGCCCTATACTCCAGTCTATTTCATTCACATTAATGGGTAATCCTATATTTTACATTTATATACACTGAATAAATCTATGTAATAGAATTAAACTAAGCTATATTCTCTCCCTCTCTCCCTATATACTGTATTTGCTCGATTATAAGACAAGGGCTTTTTCAGAACAAATGCTCTGAAAAAAACCCTTGTCTTATAATCGAGGTCGTCTCTCTTACACCCCCGCTGCTAACGGCTCCTCCTTCCGGCTGCAGCGGAAGTTGCCTACGCGAATCGCGTAGATGTCTACCCGCTGGCCCGACTACACAACAGGGAGTCAGAAGCACTGGTAAGTTTGAGGGGTGGTGTTAAATAAGGCATTTATGTAGGCAGAGTGCTCTATGATATGCCTTTTAACCCCATTAATGCCACTCTGCCTCCAGATATGCGTTTTAACCCCCTTTATGCCACTCTGCCTCCAGAAATGCGTTTAACCCTCTATACTCTCACTCTGTTCCTCTCTGTAAATGCCATACCTCCCTGACCATCTCCCCCAAACCTTACCCCCTAAATGCCAGAGTGAAAAAAATATTTTTCTCAATCATAGTTTTTTAATCCTTTAAGGTCTGTGTCTTTATATCATAAAAAATGGGCAGACTAGATGGACTGAATAGTTCTTAGCTGCCATTGAGTTTTAAGTTTCTATGACATTATATTGTTTCTATGTGATGGTGGCAAGGAATCCTTAATATTTTATGAGGATCCATAAGGTAATGTCATAAGAACCCCTTTTTAGTCCTAAAAGGGTTTATATTATAGCTGTAATTACCATTTTCCCTAACTATTTCTAAAGTTTAGGTAAGTTTTGCTACCTTTAGAGCAATATGTTAAGATTTTCTAGTAGCATAGTATACAGTATTATATGATCTGTTGGGCCACCATAACCATAAGTGTAAACTATACCAGAATACTTTTGGTAAGCTCATGAGTAGCATGTTTTGTGGGTAAACATGAAAGCGAGTCCATATTCTATGTCGGTCTTTCTTTAAAGAAGAATAAACCTACTAATAATCAGAATTGTGTGCTGAACGTATAAACTGCTTTATAAATGCAGATTACTCTTTTAATTGGAGTA
>VKOC01029597.1:0-34256 GCA_009364415.1 Spea multiplicata
ACTCTGCCTCCCAGAGATGCCACACTGCCCTCCCCACATATGCCTTATATACCCTATATGCCTTATATATTCTATATGCCATATATACCCTATATGCCATATATATACCCCCTGATATGTCACTCCGTCCTCCCAAGGTATGCCGTATACGCCTGATATGCCATAGTGCACTCAAAGGTTTGCAGACTCGTTCACAATACTTTTATAAATAAATACAGGGTTAATCTTCACTGCCCCAGGATTTAGATTCCCCTCAGTTTGCCCCCTTTACCTCAAACTGCACCTTAAGTTAACTTTATTAAATTAATTAATTTAATTTATTAATGTATTAAATTAATTAAATTAACCCTCAGTCCTCATCATTAAATTTTGCATTACAGGCCACTTATCTATCTATTTACTTGATACTTAGTTTTGTTCCATATATATATATCTTTCATATATTTCTTCTATTAAAAAGGCTGGCCTATAGGGATTCATAGTGTGCTTTTTAGTACTTTGTTTTTTAACCCTTTGAGTGTCTTATGGCAATGTAGCTCTGATTATACACTCGGTGCATTTAGCCAGATGCACATTTGTCGTGTCAGTGTTTAGTGGTTTACTTCAATACATATAAGGGAGGGTTAGTTCATTATTATTTTGTTTTATTAATTTAGTTTCAGCCTTATCAATTTAAAGTAATATTTTATTATATCATTTATATCTAAGTTTTGCTCTTTAAACCCTTTCTTTTCTCTTTGGTTTTGGTTATCCCCGTATTCATTATTCTGTTTATTATCTATACTTTTCTATTCTTCAGCAGCACCTTTTTTATTTGCATAACTTTTGGTGTGTAGGTCTGTTGTTTCACTGGCCCTACCTTAGATGGGAGGACACTATTTCTCACTTGGGCTGTCAAAGAACAGACAAAGAAAAAGGAATTCCCAGGTAATAATTCTCAATATCACTTACTGACATGGAAATTGTTTTCTTGCTGCAAACCCTAGCTACTAAAACCTAGTGGAAATTAATTTACACAAATATTTATAATTGGATTTGTTTCTTTCTTATGTTATTTTACATTATTTAACAACAGCTGAGAAATCATTCAATGAACATAAGAGGGTACAATTCTCTTCTCTTATGTTTTAAATGTCAGCGTGGGAAAAAATAAAACCCCCAGTAAATTCGCGTTTATATAATGTTTAATTATTAAGCTTAGCATTTAATTTTCCAATAAAAAAATAGTTCCATTGTAGAATATGATAAGGGATTCTTAGTGGATCATTCAGATCATTGTTCCACCTAGCATCTTCATATAAGGACAATTTGACTGCATAATCCCAAAACGGCACAGAAGGTAATTGGAAATCAAAAAACATTTTATGTGTTTTTTTTTACCATGTTGCAAATAACACAAAGATCTTTAAAAAAAAAGGACCAACAAGCCATTTATGCCTCCTCAGCACTAGAGCAAATGATGCATGTTTGTACGTCGGTTAATTAAAAATAGATGAAGTCTGGCTTCCGTATTCCTGCAGCCTCAGCCTCTCTGTCCTATTCAAGCTGCCGTCTGTTAAATATCCTACACCTGCCCAGAGCATGGTTCATTTTTGCTAGCTTCAAAAGTAAAAACAGAACATTATGTACGCCTCAGAGTAGAAAAGATTATACATATATTATATATATATATACACACACGGTATATACTTATTATATATATTACCGCGGGGCTGGCCCAAGACATTAATGCCGCCGTGGGGCAAAGTTTAAAAATGCCCCCCCCCATTATCTACACTTTCTCTGCACCCCCCCTCATTATCTTTACCCTTTACCTTCTCCCCTCCCTATTTACGCTACCCTACCCGCCCCCCCCCCTTTGTCTTACCTTTCAGCAGTCCTGAGTGAGTCCTCTCCTGCTCGGTCTCGGTGCCAGCTTGTAATGCCGAGCGCTGGAAATGACGTCATCTCAAGCCGGGACCGAGCTAGAGGGCTCGCAGAAGAGAGAGAGGGGCAATGAGCGTTTACTGACAACTTGGTAAGCGAAAACCACTCGGCGCCCCTCTCTCTTCTGCTTTAAAAAAAAAAGAAGAAAAAAAAGGGCTTGGAGTGGCAAAGTGCCGCCACTTCAAAAGTGCCGCCTGGAGCATTTGCCCCACTCTGCTCCATGGTAGGGCCGGGCCTGTATATATAAACACACACATATATACCAAGAAATACAATATTTCTTAATAGATTAATAAATAGATAATTAAAGGTTAAAATCTGATTTAGTATATATCAAACACGTATGTGTTATTCATCTGGCAATAATTAATCAAAAGAAAGTGCATTGTTGAAGTCTGTTTTGAAGAAAATGATTCCTCCTAACAAGAAATAGAGACATTGTACTTCCTTTCTCCAAGCAGCATAGTTAAGAGAACATTCTGATCTTCAAAGAGAAAGGACTGTGTGTTCAAGGAGTGATGAGGATTAGTACTGGATCTGATTGTTGCAATGCCATAATTTTGCAAGTCAATGTGAGTTTGTTTTTTAAAATGTGCACATTGGTTGATGCCCTGCTGGCGCCCAATAGAGTCGTTCTTACGGACCTTTAACTCCTGGTGCGTCCCTACGGATTCCCCATTCCCGTTAACCCCTGCGATGCCATGTAGACAAGGTAGGCTACAGGCAGTGACTTGTATGGGGGAAAGGGAGATATTAGCTAGATGTGTTGTGCTTCTTCGTCTTCGTGTACGTTTACACACCGCCATATTACCGTGATTATAAGACGACCCCCCAAAATCAAAATATTAATTTAGGAAAAAAAAATAAAAAGCCTGAATATAAGACGACCCTATAGGGAAAATGTTTTACTGGTAAATATTAATTAATGTAAACTATTTTTTCATATTTAATAAAAGCTATGATTGAGAAAAATATATTTTTAATTTCCTTTTATTTGCCAACCTGCCCCTCCCCAGTTATGCACATCTGCCCCCAGGCTTGCCACTCTGCCCCATGATGTGCCTTTTAACCCCCTATATGCCCCTCTGCCCCATGATATGCCTTATACCCCTATATGCCACTCTGGCATATAGGGAGTTAAAAGGCATATCATGAGGCTGAGTGGCATATAGGGGGTTAAAATGCATTTCTGGAGGTATATATATATCTCCAGAAATGCATTTCAACCTCCTATATGCCACTCATCCCCATGATATGCCTTTTAACCCAGCATGTACTGGCTGCCTTGGCTTGATAGGAGTGTGATTGCTGTTAGCAATATATATATAACTGCTAACAGCAATCACACTCCTATCAAGCCAAGGCAGCCAGTACATGCTGGAACCTGGGGATGATGGGAGTGTGAGTACAGCCTCCCTATGTCATGCTACCACCCCCACCCCCCCTTACACATCCATGCTATCACACACACACTCATTCACAAACATTTAAATACTCATTCATTCCATTAATCACACATACTTCACACATTAAACACACATACTTACCCAAAAACCCTCCCCCACCCCCTTACCTGAACTGCAGATCTCTCACTCGAAGACTTCTGCAGGGGCCCGGCTGTGCGAGCAACTTCTCTGGCCCCGCCCCCAGAGGAGGGAGGGGGGAGGCAGAATTACAGCTTCCTGTTCTCCTGCTTCTAGCAGAAGAGACGCTGCTCGCGACCAAAGCCCGGTAAGCAGCCTGGCCCCAGCAGACATTTTTGAGGTCTGATTAGAAGACGAGGGGTATTTTTCAGAGCATTTGCTCTGGAAAAAACCTCGTCTTATAATCGAGCAAATACGGTAGTTTATTGGGTATTCGGTTTGAACAACAAAAACGCAACATTCCTGTTTGTTCTCATGTTCTCCCGAATAAGAATGCACAAGTCTAGTACACACTATGCGTGTTTTCTCTTTCTTGTTAGGAGGAAGAATTTTCATCTAAGCAGACTTCAACAAATCACTTTCTCTTGATTAATTATGCTGGACTATTAACATATGAGAGCAATTGATACATGCTTAAAGATATTTCAAGATTCATTAGTCTATTCAGACATTTATTTGTCTATTTTTTTGATATATTTATGCATTTATTTATGGTCTTGTAACTAGTGACCATGGTTTTCCTGATACAGATTCTATATACTTGCCTCAGAAAACTATAAACTTGTCTTATATAGAACGTTTACGTGTTTTTAGGGTGGTACAGCTCTTTGTTATCAGGTGACTCAGGTGAATTCCCTCAAACTATTACTGGTAATGATTTATTAATCATTTCCACTGTGTCATTTGTTACCTGTCAAGACTCTCGTACACCTATGTCTAACGCTCACTAAAAACTCACTAAATGCTCACTAAAAACTTTGCTCAAAGAAGTAAACAGTCTATCCTTCCAATACCCTCAACATGTATCTTAAAATAAGCCTGTTCTCTCTAGCTTTGTGATCTTCAGATGCCTCCACATGATCCTCACTACAATTAAATCATCCTTCTTCCAAGCAGTCCCTCTCCTTATGTCTCATTCCCCTCAACTTCCAAATACACCGGAAGAACAGTAGGACCACCTTCTCCTTCTGTAGCTGTATGTCTTACTGTATCTTAATGTTATTGTATTGTCAACTTTATGTTATCTAGAGAGGACCCTGTCCCATTAGCCTACAACAATCTTTATAGTGACAGACAAGTATTACACTGTAGATATGATGTGTGATTTTTAGAGGAAGTACTCTATAGAATTGTTATATGATGTCAATTCACACCCGACTATCCCAAGAGACATATACACTGGCTATTTTGCAGAAGGTCTGCATGTCCTAGAAAAGGAACGCTGGTACAGCTGTGCTTTGTGATCCTTCTACTCTATCCAGAGGGAGATTGACCAGAAGGTTCTTTTACCCCTGTTCCGAGAAGCTGAATTTGAATGCCTGTTACAGCTATTTGCCAATAACTGGGCAGAAGTGGCATTTCACTGCAGCATTCGGGGCTAAAGAAAAAAAGCCCAAGCACCGAAAACTAATCACCCAGAGAGGTGAGATGGCAGAACACAAAATCCCCACACACGAGAGATAAAGGTACTATTTAATTATACAGCTATAGGTTGAGTCACTTGTTTTTAACAGAAAATTGCTTTTCCTACTCTGTTATTAAAAGTCTCTTAATAGCAGAAAGTTCTTGCACAGCTCTACAATTCACTCAGAAATTGCATGTTAGGCAGCAAGGAACAATTTACGGGCATTGAGTTGCCCATAATAAGCATCTAAATAAATGATTTAAGTCAGTGTGGTCCCCTAATTACATTCTTATTTAATTTGATTAGAGCAGCTTGGAATTTAATTGTATAAGAAGAAAAAATGCAAATTTTTCTCACAGTAGGGAGTTGTACATAAAAATAAATTAATTAAAAAACATGCTACGAAAAAAAAGCAAGGATCATTTTAGAAAAAGATATAACTTTTTCAAACCAAATATATGTTTCGGGATGATTTCTTTCATTTTTTCATTAAATAACATGGTTTAATTTGCAACATTGGCGTTTTCATATCATATTGTATTGTGCCTTAAAGAACAATGAAGAACCTCTGGATTACTCTCATGCGTAAGTAACATTTGCTTGATTAAATAAAAAGAATATAAAGAGAAGAATATTTTCTAATGCAGGAAAAAAATATAGTGTGTTAATGTATGACGAGGCTATTTAAATAAGTGCAGTGTCTATAGTAACAACACTTCCTATGAAACTGTGTTAAGACATGTTCTTTATAGGTAGAAAATCAGCAATAACCATCAACGTATGCATTATGTAGGCAATGTGATGATGTGCCAGTGCCATGGCATTGGGTTAAATTTACATGGAGTATGATGCTTACCTTCTAGCAAGTCCCTTGCCAGACCTGGCTCAGCCCCTGTGGACCGAACAAAGTCTGACAGGACTGCGTCCATATCCAAAGTCATGTGATCATATGGTGACGCTGCTCGTCCAGGAGCAGGAGCCAAACTAAAACACTTCCATCTGTAAAAAAATAGAAATACATTATATACACATATATATATATATATATATATACATACATACATACATACATGCACACACATACATAAGGTGTACCTTTGGACTATCTTGTACATCATCATCAAAAAGAGATCTTGAATATACCTGTACACATAGACACCCATATCCATCAATATACCTACCGGTAGTTCGATAAATGATACACACTTTTCTATATTGCTATGCATTTATATAGCCCTTTGTATCTAGATGCAGAGAATAGTCTCGGTTTATACCTGTTATATGCAATATATGGGTATGCAGTAAATCAAGTTAAAACGCAGGTGCAACTGCTCCAAGTCTTTTTATAGAGCACTTTTTTTTTTCAGCTGAGGCCAAACAAACAAGAAGCGATGTGAATGGACTAGTAGGAAGTCTGGCTTCCTTCTCTGAACCGCTATCTACTAGAAGAGAGAAGACAAAGAGGCAGTAAGTCAGTGCCTAGCGCTTACCGTGGGCTGCCTGTACCATGCTGCTCCTGCACAGAACGGCAACAATCGCTTGCACTATTGCGACAGTGACTCACTACCCACTAACAGAATAGCTGACAGGAACTCCGTTATAACAAGACATATGCAAATACACGCTTGTTTGTCAGCTTTGCTTGGAAATTCCGAGTCGTCACAGTCCTCCTTTACCATTTAAAGTAAAATAGCAAAGGCGTATAAACAAGTGCAAAGGACAGCCGTTGGAAAAACTCACACAGCAATAAAGTGACATGTTTATTCTGCTCGTTTTTATAACTCATAATAAGGTCCTAATTATTAAGTCAAGCTGTGGGCGACCTTTTCTTGTCTCTTTACACTTGCCGTCAGCTGTGACAGAGGGATAGGAAGTGGAGGAGTTGACCAACGGCTGTGGGCAGGGGAGGATTGATAACATTTAGCTTGAGGGGGGTTTTGCCCTGGTGGCCCATAAAGCAGCCCAAAATACACATTTTCAGGCACCATATTCAGTGTGATAAAAGTAAGGACTGCAGCATTCAAGGTCTCCAACGCTCTCCTGCGGTCTCCATGCAATCCCACCGACATTGACATGCAGCACAACAGCGGCAAGGCAGGAGATTTCTGCAGGGGACAGCAAATAAAGGCACAAATTCCTTGATGTGCAAAAATATGTATTTATTGCAGGTTTTTAATCCACCGCATAGCACACAGCAGGGGTCTATCGTTCAGAGGGGAAACTTGAACGTAAACAAGTTTTGCACTAAACTTAGTACTTATTCGCAGCCTTCTAAACAATCCTTAATTATTTGTTTACTTTATAATTGCCTATCAATTCACATAAATGGTTTGAAATAGATAATTATTTCTTATGGCAATACATATGAACCAAATATGCTTCTGTACAGAACGCTCACTGGGAATATCCAGATGTGAGTGTTCAGCAATGTAAGGGAACGCAGCCTGAACACCAGGACTTCTACATCAGCATCACATACCGGTAACAAAATGCACTGGCAGCAAAAATAAAACCAGACTGCAAAATAACATTGTTCATTGCACATTTACTTCTTCCTTTGGGTTATGGGTTTGGCTCAAGTTACTAGAATAGGACAACAATATCTTGGCTGAAGGAATTAACTTAAATATGTTGCATTTGGACTCTCACAGAAACCAACGCACGTTTACAGATGAAGATTACAGACTCATCACACATTTTATTTTCTTGAAATAGTGCATAATGTAACAAAATTGTATTGTCACACACACTGGCACTGTTCCTTAAAACAGTCCTTGATAATAGGGTCAGTTCAAGACATAAGACTTGAATTCATAGCTCAGTTGCATTTTCCATTAGCCCAAGCAGGCATAAACAGTGTTAATGACTTCCTGGTATGCAGGAGAGGTTCTTAAACCCAAGGGATGTGACCGTCACCAAATACAAATCGAAATATTGCACAGTAAAGCAGTAATCTGACTACTCAGCATTACACAGCAGCAGACTCCAGCCGACAGTAACAAACGCAGCCAGTCATGGCAGTAATGATTGATGTCAACTTTACATGGCAATCGACAAACCAACTGGGGAAAGATCACATGACTGACTGTGACAGCCATACCATAACCAAATGTACAGATATATGTATTACAGGGAATAGCCCATAGTGAGTAAAGATGCCTATTATTCACATATTCAATTAAAACAAATAATTAACTACATTAAATAATTAATTAGCTGATGCATACCAAGACCCAAATATAAACTTGTCTCTTTAATTAGTCTCATTGCTGAAGCTGACCACTCCATGATAGGAATGGTCAACTACAGCACATGCAGAGATACAATCGGATGTTAAAGGCAATGCTTGTAAGCACAGCCTTTGTCAATGTCCTTTGTCTCACTCCTGAATATGATCTTGAACTGGAAAGATGCAGTTTTTTTTTTAAATTTTATATTTGAATGCATGTTTGGTAGTTGGTGTGGTAGGGTGAGTTATTACGGAATATGTTAAGTATGGTTAGGTTAAGTAGAGGTTAAAAAAAAAGAAAAAAATCTTAAATTAAAATTATATAGGATAGCTTTTAAATCAGAGAAAGTTGATGAATGTTTTTTTTAGCATTATTTATTTTTTTAAATACAAAAATCCCAGGTCGCAACCAAGAATCTTATACAGAGTAATATGTGTAGTTTAGTTTATCAGAAGAATACAATGTATTTTTTATGCTAGCTGTGTTTATATGATTTTTTTATTATAATTTTTTTTGATAAATAACAAAAACAGCCCTTCTTGCCAAGAAAAAACATAAAAGTTGTGTGTGTGTGTACTAAATGAGAAAGGGGGAAGTAATCGCTCAGTAAGTAAGACATAGCAAAGACATGCTTGTTTACAGCGTTAAAAAAAGGCCCTGATCATCAAGGGGTTAATGATGCTCTTATAAAAAAAAAAAGAATACAGAGATTCACAGTTATGTTACATATGAAAAGCACAGCCGTTGGATCCTGCATTTTTATCAGATATGGTACTTTGAGTGTACATCATCAGCCATTCTTGTAAAACAGATGCATTACTTTAAATTACATTCATATGACATATGTCTATGTTCCGATTGTGAAAAATATATCTTTGCATAATATGTCCTTGAGGAAAATCAAATGTGTGCCCCCAGTTAACAAGCATATTGGACAGGAGGTGATCTAAGAAAATAAATGGTAGTATAAGGGAGGGCAAGTCAGGGTAATTAAGAAACATTTAGTTGCAATAACTGTTGGTGGAGTGACAGCTTACTGACATCAGACATTTGACACTAGATCTTCCTTATTCAGACAGCTATGTAAGAGGTCCCTGGGTAATGATCAGTAAATGTCAGATTAAAGCCATCAATGAAGGAGTTTGCACTTACTTTTATTGGCCGTTGAATGATTTTGCAGTGAAAAAATACTTCAAGCGGGTAGCATGCTGTACTGTAGCTTGATGCAGTCCATATCCGTCTACAAAACACCTCTTTCAATTAGATAGGTTGCTTCTAGAAACGACCTAAAAAAAAACACAAAAAACTCAGAAACACTACATTTCTATTTTCATTCTAAAGTTTTACACTGAAGCATTTGGACGGTTTTGTTGGTAAGCTATATCACTACAAAAATGGCTAGCAGTAGGGCTGGCCCAAGACAAAATGCCTCCTGGTGCGTAGTTTAAAATGCCGCCTCCCCCATTATCTACCCTTCCTCTCCCTCCGTTCCTGCCGCCCCCCATTATCTACCCTTCGTCTCCCTCACTCCCTATTATCTACCCTTACCCCCTATTATCTACCCCCCCCCGTACTTACCTTTCAGCGGTCCTGCGGCGAGTCTCCCTGTTTGGTCTCTGTGCCGGCTTGTAATGCTGAGCCCCGGAAATGACGTCATCTTCCGGCGCTCAGCATTACAAGCCAGCACCGACCAGGGAGACAAGCCGCAGAGGAGAGAGAGAGCAGGTACTGACAACTTGGTAAGCGAAAACCATTCGGCACCCCTCTGTCTCTCTTCCGCTTTAAAGAAAAAAAAAAGGCCTTCAAAAGCAATTGCCACACTCGGCTCCATTGTCGGGCGGCCCTGGCTAGCAGTTTCACATAAGGGAAACCAAGACCTACACATCCTCTGTAACCAGCTCATTAATTTATATTACTTGTTTGTCTAAATCAGTATGTGACATCAAAGAACACTGTCTATATTACAGGGGACTAAGTAACATTTCCTATATCCTCAGACAGTTGATTATATAAGTTAAAAAAGAATCAATTCCACACCACATTCCCTATTTTTTTTTAAGTCATTTTTTTCTGCCACGTATTTTTCTAAAATACTGAAAAATGCAAAAGATGGCAGAAAATGAAACATGCAAAATAAACATTAAGCATTTTGGCCTAGAATTAGCATTCAGGTTATGCAGAACAACTAGTGGAGCTTTACAGATAAGTTTAATTATGCGATAAAACTCAAGTGAGCTCCATCTAATGGCTTTGCATTACCAACACGTACGAAAAACACATGGCCATCATAAGGTGCTATAAAGCCTCTATATACTGTGCATGTGCTGCAGCGTGATAAGTGAAGAAAACCCAGATCTGTCAGTCATTCTGCTAAATAACTCTCCGCAAGCCTCCTAATCAGACATAATCTAAATTAAAAAGGGTTTGTATGCATTTGGTATTCTTAAAATTCTCTTATACTTTGCTTCCCCTGCAATCAAGGCTTAGCTACCCATGCATAATGCATACTTGAAACAGCAAGTTGCGTTTCATGAAATCTTCACACGTTCACCACGTACCATGCAGGGCCAGCATAGTCCTAATAGCAGAACCCCATTTCATGCATAGTGCAGAGAGAAGTCAATGAGCTGAAATGTTCTTCTCATGCACACTTTTTTTAATAACCCCCTACATGTCTTCCTAATGCATACATATATTAACAACGGAGGGCTGAAAGGCTCAACAAACCATAGCTACATCGACAAGCACAGTGTTCTGCGTTCTTTCATACAAAAGGTAGAAGAAGAAAAAAAAAGTGTTTAGTGTCCTAATCGGATGGATATTAATGCTGAGTGGTCCCTTTAAAGTTGCGTGGTCCTCCTTGCAAATGTGTTCAGCTGATTAGGTGTTCCCCGGCTCTGAAGCTGCAGCATCTCCTAAAAGGTCATTTTTTTATGACACATTTAACATGAAAGTTAAGCATTCTTGCTTAACTGTCTACTCTAACCACTATATCATCATATCGCCAGGTTGCATGATATTAGAAATCAGAGTGATCCTTGGTTATTGATTAGAAGTCCTGATTAATTAACGCAACTCCTTTGGAACAACATCGGATAAAGGCAGACGCGCCTCTCTTTCTGATGTTTACATGAATTATTCAGACAATCAGCAAGAGTAAAAATGGAACACAGGGATGGCAGTGAATGATTTAGCAGCAATCCTGGTAACTAAAACCCGGCCATCAGAATTGAGCATTGAAACACAATACACATTCCCAGGGCCAAAACCGATCAGTGTATAGAGGCAACTCCATAAAACAGACTGGCAAGCTAGGTTTCACACATCTACCCGAACATGAAACACGTTATGATAAAAAGAAAATATCTTTTAGGTCAAACAGTGGCAAACGTCCTTGTTTTCAAACTATTTCCCCTAGCTCCCTTCTAGTCACTAATAACTAAAGGATCAGAGAATTTGTCAAACTGTTTATATAAAATTATCGACCTTTCTATTGTTTTTGTGAGTCGAATGAGAGTGCTCTTATTGACATGTTAAATGAATGGGCATTCATAGTTTGTTTTAATTATAATACCGAAGCCTTGCTTGGCCGTCCATATACCAGTATAGATAACGCTCCTACCAGGCAGGCTATTTTGAGCCCAAGCCTCTCCTTTTGCCTGAACTGGTTTGTTATGCTGTATTTTGTGCCGATGGAATGGATACTGCACCCCTAATATTTCTGAACCCTTAGAAAATTCCCGTCCTCCTTTATAACGTAATGTACTGCATTTCTCAGTGAAAACGACACACTAAGCCCAGGCATAGATCAGAGGTTGCTTTACTAATCTCTCTTTTCTTTAAGAGGAGTTCTATAAATGAATTCACTTATGCCTTTATCAACACTCAAAGTTAACCATAGGGCAGAGATAAATCAATGGGTAGGAAAGATGATGCGTCTGAGCTCAGCTTACTAAGAGGGCTGCTTCTAATACATTACGATATTTCATTTTAATCCATAAACATCATAACACATGGTTAATATAGAACCAAAATTTCACTTTTTGTGAGGCCTGCTTCTCAAGGTTATATATATATTATATATATACATATATATACACACACACACATATAATATATATATATTATTGTGTAATATAGGTATTATAAAAACATCAAATATCTAGTAAACATAAGCTCCTTCAAACCTCAAACACAATCTCAGTCCTACTCTATGTAGGAAAAAGAAAAAAAGCAATTAGAAAGATATTAACTAAACTATCGCCAGTGCAGGTACATGCCATCTGTCTATGATGTTTTAGTTAATCTGGTAATTGTAGCAATCATCCCCAATAGCCTGAGGCACGCTAAAATGTCCTCCAATTTACACATTAGCCAACAGTTTTATTTGGCTGCAAAGCTCTGATCGTTATTTCTTGGCACAAACAGCAGAGGTTGACAGCAGCCCATGATAACCTGCTTTTTCCACCCATATCGGGCCATGTCCATTTCCCACCATACATTATCCGTGACCTTGTCAGGATTGCCTTTCAAATGAACAGCGAGAATCTGTTGTACGCCTGCAGGATTCCTATTCCGTCATCTCGTAGACATCACAACAGGCCGGTTTTGCTTGTCGATGTGTCTTCCTGCTGCACTGCGCAAAGGCTTTGCAGAAGTAAGAACAGTATGTTGCTAAAATCAGAAACTTTTGTATAATACATTTTAGTGGCCCAGGAACAAAGGTGCTTATAATAAGATGTTGAAAAGATAACCATGAAAGCCACAAACCAGCACCTTTAATGCTCCATTGATATATCTCAGTCTACAATACAACATTATACAGAATTCCTTGGAAGGAAACACAGACACAGCACAAGCCAGTCTTTAATCATGTTGCTACCCAGCTGATGTTTGCTCCGAGGCAATGTACGAGGGCCATATGGAGCCAGGCCCTTTAAGCCGTTAAAGACAACAGAGTGGCTTGTAAGAGAGTCTCACTCAACAGTTCCAATGACTTGAATGCATGATGCACTGACGGGATATCATTAACCTACAATGAATGCAAAATGTAACAATCATTGTCAATATAGGATCTCTGTTTATATTACAAAAAGGGCCATATCAAGAGTATGCGCACGGTAGGAGTTTGGTCCAAAACAGAGATACAGAACATCACATGCATTATAGGGCTAGAGTTGGTGAGGCGGCACTTGGGTTTAGGTGTGAACGTACCTATAATACTCAGTTGGTCAAAGGAGACTTCTATGTATTGTATTATTATTATTATTATGTGGATCAGTGGAATATTATGCTGCAAAGGGGATAAATTACTTTTCGATGGGGTCACTCTCACTAACAATTAATTTATCTCTTTGAGACATATTAGATCACTAGAAGAACCTATGCATGGTGTAAGAAATGAAGGGTGCCTTTAAAATGTGATACTACATTTATTGCATAATGTTTTGGGGAAGATTTGGATTTCTATAAGGTGAGATATCTGGTTTTACAATGTAAGGTCATTTGCATAGTAATGCATTACAAAGGGTTTGGAACAAAGGCTCCAACAGAGGTGGGATACCCCACAGGGGGTCAGACAACTGAAGCCGATGGATATTAACATAACTGTGTGCATGTTTGCATAGACTACCTGTCTCCTCCATAATTGGGTCATACAGGAAATCTCTGGAAAGAGGGGTTGGGTGAACCACTTTCTGGGAGGTACAATGAATTCTGGGATGACTAGTTAGGGGCTGCAATAGTCAGAGGAGGAAGAAGAGAACGAAGAGTAAGAGAAAGGAGATTCTGAGAAAGAGGAGTCTCGGGAGAAAGGAGAGCACAGCGAACAGAAGTGTCCTGGGTCAGGAGACTCAGAACGAAGCTGCGCAAGATGGCGTTCGGGAGAAGCCTGTGAGCTGAGAGAGGTTTCCCAAGAATCTGCTTAAGTATCCCTTTTGTTTTGTATTATTATCAAATGTTTTCTGTATGTTATATGTTTTATCACCTGTAACAGTAACCTAATTCAATGTCAATATACATTTTTATATACGCTTGTATTTGTGCTTTATTCGTCACACATTCCCTAAAAGAATAACCCTGCTGTAAGAGGGTCATAATTTCTAGGAGTGATTTAGAGTGAGTTAGTGTGATTTAGTGTGAGTATATTTCTAAGAAGTGCATATTAATTTCTTACAATGGATAAAATATGCCTTAACTACACGTGTTTTATTGAATAATACAGAACTGTAGACAACTTTATTCAATCACAACCCTTTTTGCAGAGTACAAATACTAGACAGTATTATAAATTATAAGTTGAAACAATACAGGCAAAGCAAGACAGATTGAAACTCCTCCGTATATCCATTAGCCTTAGGTTTTGCCAATAAAGGAACAAAGCACTGTTAGCAGTTTAAGCCGAATAGTACTATAAGCCATTAAGTCAAGAACGGCGTTAGTGCAACTAATCACTGTCAAGACCGTCCATTCAGATTATAAGTGTTATGGTTTTTACTTAACACAATGACTACTCAGCACATTTAAAAAGTAAATAATAGTGTACCTTTGCAGCCATGTTAAGCGAAATAATACGGTAATAAAGCTCACAGAGGTTAAATGGGTAGATCTCTGGGTTATAACAATATTCTACCAAGGCAGAGAACATTGTGGGATGACTCTTTGGTGTATATATAATATACATGCACAAGCGCACACACACTCACCTACAAACCTTTACTGATCCTCTTAAACTGACTCCATGTACAAACCTCTTATTCCTACATATGTATTATGCCGGCTATAATGTTGGCAAATACATAGAACTGTATTATAATTATTTATGGATTCTCAGAGCGCCATCATATTCTGCAGCACTGTGATTTACTTGGCACTCAGCACCAAGGGATTGGGTGTACTGAGACGTAGGTGGGCTGTTCGTTCATACACGTATTGAAGGATTTAGAAACAAAATGCTATAATGAAACAAAAAAGGAAGTGACAATGTGCATTTTGGTAAATATTATGCCCTATAAAAGGGAAATACATTTCGAACACATGATCTAAGCAAGTAATACTGACCCAGACTAAAAAAAACAAACCTCATAGCTGTTGAATTCTTAGCAAAATACTAACACAACATACATGTCTTTTTTTCCCAGTACCGTTGACATGGGGCAACTTAATCATATAATATTGGAGAGGTATTCTTTCTAGGGAGATGTATGTCATATTCAACAGCACAAGAAAAATGCGATTTGAGCACCGCAAAACGGTTTAACCCTGTAGCATACAATAGGTTAATATCAAAGCCAGTATAAGATACATGGAAGAAAAACATTAAGAAGAAGAAAAAGAAAAACACTCTTCAAGAATACTCACTTCTAGTGGTGTCTGTCAGTTTAACATCTTCAAGACATCTCTGTTGATTATACTCCTAGGAACACGCTTGATTGACACCCATCCAAGTATTGTTCTGAAGACTGTCTGCCCTGCGAAACGAGAGAAAACAAACACAAGTGAGGCAGATGCTACCGCGGTGTTCAGGTGAATTACACAATCACGAAGAACGTGTGAATAATAAAATAGAACTCTCAATCACTGCCGAAAATAGCCAACATGGAAAAAGACAAACCTCAAAATACACATTTTAAATAAAGCTAGATTTATATGGATTGGATGGATTTATATATTAAAAAGTAATGCTGGTAGATGTATAGCAAGAAAGTTATGATATATATATATATATATATTATATTATTATATATAATCTCCCCCTTTCAGAGTAGACTAAATGTCAAACTACCCCCATACCTGTAACATTAGTAGGGCTTTACCTAACTTTACCTTTACCTAACCAACAACCACAGCTAAATTTAAATCTCATCCTATGGCATTGTTCTCTGCACACTGTTTCCACCAAAACATGCCTTGCAGAGATAAACTCATGGTTCACGGCAGTATTATCATTGGTCCCAGAGGAACCAAAATCAACCATTCTGCTCAGCCACTCCGGAACCATTGATATTTCACAAGCTCATTGCCCTCTCCAAATAATCACTGAAACAAGAATGCCAAGAATAGATAATCATCTTTAGTTTTTTCTAATTGAATTCTTGGATCATCCTGGAATTTTCATGCTAGCCGGCATTTCCCGCAAGCCATAGAGCTGGGGGAAGGAGAACAGTGCAAATCCATAGAGGGAGAATCTGGTCAATTAAACGTGCAGTTGAAAATGGGGGGAAAAAAACATTAAAGAAGGCATTTAGCTTATTATGATGACTGGAGTGTCGTTTTAATCCTCTCACATTGTGTGTAAGAAATCATACGTAAAATAAAACAACTATTTGTTATAACAGAATCAATACTTTAGAAATGACCACTCCAGTCCTATTTTCATGTAAAATGCAGAATATGGGACTTGTTTAAAAGAACAGTTATACAACAATCGCAAAAGAGCAGTTGAACTATTACTCTGATGTACACAACATTACCACGCTTTCCTTCTTTGTGTTGGCTTATACACACAAACACTGTTCATATAGGTATTTGCATGCACGCGCCAACTCACTTCAATGAATTCACACCTCTTCCCTTCACATGAAATAACAAACTCATCACAACCACAGGCTGTAGGTGGGGAGATCCACCGTTAAATCATTTTCTTGAGGGTGGAAATGACCTACAGATTCCAGTGCAGCACATGCGTTGATAAGCGAAGAGTAGTCCTTCACTTTAAGTACATTTTTATTTTACATACATGTTCTGGACCCCGTTGTGTTCGTTAATTTGGGGTATGCCTGTATTATAAAGCCGCTGCCGGTTTCCTGCTGTATAGACTTAGTGGCAATTTTAAGCTACTAGCACAGTCTTCCTTTCATCCTCCTATAAAGGGGATGTATCGCGTCAACATCAAGGTGACGTCGCAGCAAATTGCAACAAAGAGTTCCGGGGGTCGCAGAAATTAAAGTAAGTCACAACAGTGACATCCTTGGCTGATCATTTTTTAATGCCCCACAATATGGCAGAATTTTGAACAGCACACCTTCACGTAACCACCCGACGGCCTGGCAGCACCCTTACACACGCTCACTCTCTTCCCTTTCTTTTTCCCGCCTAAAAGATGGACACTTGATCTGTATATACAGGACCAATTTACACAGCTTTAGATTTCAAATAGATTTTTCTCATTTTTTAAGAGAAATTGTATTCAATGCATTCACATTATATGTCGGATATTAAATATAAATATGTTTGCATTTTTTCCATCTTACAGCTTGGCAACAATTAGCATTCTATTCTTTTATTAAAAAAACAAACATACTGTTATGTTTAAATCATACATATGTACAGTATATTAATGAAATAAAGGCAATACTAAGCAATATTTTTTAGCTCCTGGGAGTGTATATTTTGAATCAGAAACATTATTGAGGCTATACTCTGTAAAAGAGATTAGACCGGCAAATTTCCTTCCTCCTACAAGCAAAGCTATATTTAAAGACGCCAACTTCTTCTGACAGGTTGCTTGTGTTTCTACATAGCTACTGCGTAATGGAAATGTATCAATCGGTAGAAATACAGCACTTGGCTTGTAGGTGTATCCAAAACACCAAGAAATAGGGTTTGTTAAGTGTTCCACACATTAAAACTCTTCTTTGATAAGCAACTAACTCCTTAGTTACTGAATAAACCCTTAATAACAACATTTTTTTTGCTGGTAAGAAACAGGTTAATAATTTCTAATGACACCCAGGAGTGTACATTTCAAAAAAGGTGAATACCAGTATTTGGCCAAAAAAGAAACAATGTTCCCAAAATACATATTTGGTACATATACAGAAAAACATGCATAATTATACAAACTATGAATTAAGAAACTTGATTGCAGATCTGGCAAAGTAGTCCAAATGTGGTTGAATACCTGCAGGGACCTGGTTTCAGAACGTGGCTAGCACATAACGTGGGATGTAACAGAAGGGCCTTTAAATCCTCCAGGGGTCTGGTTTCAGAAGCTTCTGTTTCTGAAAACTGCACCTTGGATGCATCCTGAGTTGAGCCCATGCACACAATTGTTGGCTTTAGGCCCCTTTTGTAAAACTCGTACGTATCATTCTACATGCATTCCAGCCTCCAGATGTTGCGGAAGTCTTCATTTACTTACAGGTATTTTTGGATTCATCTTTTTCAATGAACAGTGGCATACTTTGGGTCACAAACTGATGGCCAGACATTCAACCTTCAGGATTTGTTGATACAGAGCAGAATACATGGTTTCCTTCAATTATGGCAAGTTGCTCAGGTCCTGAAGAAGCAAAGCAGCCCCAGACCATCACACTACCACCACTGTCTTTGACTATTGGCATGATGTTTTGTGGAATGCTGTATACGTAATGGGACCCACATCCCACTTTTGACTCGTCAGACCACAGAATATTACGCCAAAACTCTTGGGTGTCGTGGTACTCTGGGTTATTTTGTGACCACCTGGATGAGTTGTTGATGTATTATTTGAGAAATTTTGGTAGGCTCACCACTGTTCCAATTTTTCTTCATTTGTAGATATTGGCTCTTACCATGGTTCTCTTGATACCCAGGACCTTAGAAATGGCTTTGTAACCCTTTCCAAATTGATAGATGCCAAAGAGTTTCTTTAACATCTGTTCTTGAATATCTTTAGACTGTGGCATCATGAGTTGCTTTTTGGGACTTTTCAGCCTTCTTCACTTTGCAAGATAATAAGTTCTCCTTAATTACAGGACTGTCAGTGTGTGTCTTGGTGTGACTAGTGAAATTGAACCCAATTAAATTAAACGGGTTGACTTAGTGACTAAAAGGGCAATTACCTTTTCACGTATGGCCCGATAGGGTTGGATGGCTTGTTTCCTTCTATACGTGAAATAATAATTTAAAACTGCATTTTTTATTTACTCGGGTAATCTGTGTCTAGTTTTAAAATTAGTTTGATTATCTGAAACATATAAGTCTGCAAAAATAGAAGAAATTCCGAAGGAGCAAATACTCATAGAACTGTACACAAAGACAGTCCCTTGATGAAGTCTGCACGTCATTCTCCACCAGCAGGGACTGTACCTTCTTTAATGATCAAAATAATCAACAGATCTGCACCAGAATCTAAGCAAGTGTCACAGAATTCTAATAATTGCAGATTCATCTCCTCATACCAGCCTATTTTGTATTGGCCCTTAAATGGATGCTAGAAGAGTGAGAACATTTGCTTGAGGGTAGCATCATGTCCTCCTTAAACATAAGAATCTTCAGTACAGCTTAAGGGGCCAAAAGTTTAAATTCCTGCCAGAGCAAAGGGACAGTACTTTTCTCCTGTTTTAACTTCCAAATTACTGATAGACCTGATTCTAATTCCTTCTCAGATTCTACTCCAGAGTTTATCATTCCTCCTGACTTTTTTCTTGCAATTTAAAAAACTTGTGTTAAATCCAAGATCTAATCTACTCAAAATAATATTCCTGGCAATCTTTTTCCTCCTGCCAATCAATACTATATACTTCCCAGATGACATACATCTATTCTAAAATGAGTTACGTCGCTTCTGTAGCTGGACATAGGGGTTTGCAGAAAAGTACTTCTCTTATAATCTAATTATTCTGGTCGTCTACTCCATTGAAAGATACTAAATGACTTGTCCAGGCATGAAAAAAATGACTAGATTTACACAAACTGATCACAAAATCAAACATACAAATAAACAAGAGAAACCTGGGACATCTCCTCACAGTAGGATTCCTTAACTCATTAATTATGTACACAGGGATAGTCCCTTGATGATGTCTGCACGTCATTCTCCATACAGCAGGGACTTCAACACTGCTGCACCGTAATGATCAAATTAAAATAATCTACAAATCTGAATTTGAATCTGAGTAAATGTCAAGAAAATCTCATACAAGTGGATCCACTTTCTCATTTTAGCCCAAGTCCATTTCAATTACGGTATTTGTATTGTGAGAGCAAGTACTAATCACATTATTTGTTCATGATGAACCTATGCCACTATATTCATCTGTCATCCTCTAGTGGACTAGAACAGGCTCAATATGGCAAATTAAAATCAATGTTTTATTATGTGGATAAGACTGGAAGCTTTCCCTTCTGAGTCAACTGGATCATTAGACTCTAATTTGAACCATCTACATGGACAAAGGGGCCTACAAAACATCCACTCACTTTCCCCTAACACTGTGGATATCAATCAATATACCAACCTGATGCTATATTCTAGGAGGAGTTACTGTAGCTCTACTGTATTTTTAAATTAAAACACTACTATTGCATTGGTCTAAATGTAAGTCCTTATTTGCTTTTTTTTTTAACCCTTCACCAAGGATGATCCCACCTCCCACATTGCAGGTGCCCCCATGATCTCCCATTGCCAGCTAAAGTATTACCAGTTTGGCAGCGATTTGTGCCTGAAAATCAGTACTGTTCCACAAAGATCAGGATGGTTATACTCCCTAGGTCCTGTTTCTATAAGCAGGCTAATATTCTAGGATCTCATCTTTTACGGACATATGGTATACAGTGAGCTCCAGCGTTGGCCTGGTGGTCATTGAGGGGGAGGAGGGTTTAGCATGTGTGTAAAGCGATCTAATTGATTTCACTTTACGGTCACTGACTTGCTGCTTCATGTAGTCAATAAATGGTGTGAAAAGTTGGACCAGGGAGGAGGCAGAGAGCAGCAGCTTCTTTTAAAGTAAAGCATTTCTTCAACTGACTTTATATTAAAGTTCCTACAAGTTATTTTCATATTCATTCATTGTTCAGGGGGCTGCCTCGGATACTGGTGATGTCAACTAAACCCTGGTAGTGCGCCAATCATATTTGCACCATTAGGTTTAAAATACACTATATGTACAAAAGTTTGGTACACCTGATCATTACACCAACAGGGATTTTTATGACATTACATTCTAGATACATAGACATTAATATGAAGTTGGTCCCCATTTTGGAGCTATATCAGCTTCTACTCTTCTGGAAAGGCTTTCTACAAGATTTTGCCCATTCATCCAGTAGAACATTTGTGAGCTCACAATCTCCATTCCAGTTCATCCCAAAGGTGTTCGATGGGGTTGAGGGCTCTGTGCAGGACAGTCAAGTTCATCCACAGCAAACTCATCCAACCATGTCTTAATGGACCTTGCTTTGTGCACTGGGGCACAGTCATGTTGGAATAGAAAAGGGCCTTCCTAAAACTGTTCCAAAGTTGGAATCATAGCATTGTCCAAAATTTGTTGGTATGCAGAAGCATCAAGATTATCCTTTACCGCACCCAGCCCAAACCCTGATTTCAATATTTTTGTCCATATGGAGGTGCACAAAGCAAGGTCTATAAAGACAGTAGGGCTGAAACAACGAATTGATAAAATCGATAATAATCGATAACGGAAATCGTTGTCGATTATTTCCGTTATCGATTAATCGAGTGATCGATTCGTTGTTGGAGCACTCGGCTGAGTCGGCTCGTTTTACTTACCTCTGCGAGCGTTCCCCGCTTCTGCTACGCGCTCTGCCGTCTCCGCCTTCTTTGAGCTACGTGACCTCGCATGTGACGCGCTTCAAGAGTTTTCAAATCAAATAAAGTTTTCATCTTGAAGGTTGGAAGTGGAACGAGTCCGTAGCGGAGGTAAGTGATTCTTTATGTCTGTGTGCAAGTGGCTAGACTGGGTGCACGGCAGAGTGGAGGTGGGGGTGCACAGCAGGGCAGGGTGGGGATGCAGGGCAGGGTGTGTGGGGGTGGGGATGCAGGGCAGGGCAGGTGGGAGGCTGGGTGCAGGGCAGAGTGGGAAGGGCTGGGTGCAGGGCAGAGTGGGGGATGCAGGGCCTGGGTGTGTGTGGGTGCAGGACAGAGTTGGGGGTGCCAGGGCAAAGAGTGTGTGTGGTGGGGGTGCAGGGCAGAGTGGGGGTGCAAGGTCCAGAGTGTGGGTGGAGGGCAGAGTGGGAGACTGGGTGCAGGGCAGAGTGGGAGACTGGGTGCAGGGCAGGGGTGAGGGGGGTGGGTTGCCAGGGCAGAGTGTGGGTGCATGGCAGAGTGGGGAGACTGGGTCAGGGTGTGAGTGTGGGTTGCGGGCAAGGGTGGGGGTGGCAGGTCAGAGTGGGGGTGCAGGGTGGGGGTGGCAGGGCAGAGTGTGGGTGCATGGGCAGAGTGGGAGACTGGGTGCAGGGCAGGGTGTGAGTACAGGGCAGAGTGGGGGTGTGGGTGCAGGGCAGGGTGCAAAGTGCCGGGTGCAAAGTGCAACGTTCCGGGGCAAGGGGCAAAGTGAGTGGTTTAGGTATTAAAACTAGTTTGATAAATATTGTGTTTGGGTTCTTGTACTTTGAAAATATTGTTTTTTTTATTACATCATAACAAAATAAGAATGTTAATGTACATTTTAAGATGTTTTTTAACATCCAGTTCATTAAATTTTAAATAAACGAAAAATTTGCATATTGTTTTTTTTATCTGATTAATCGATTAATCTAAAAAATAATCGGCCAACTAATCGATTATTAAAATAATCGTTAGTTGCAGCCCTAAAAGACAGCTAGAAAGGTCTGATTCAACAAGGATAACAGATAAATGTTTAAAGTTTCTTCTTTATTATATTCTACTTAATTTGCCTTTCCAATATACCATTAACAACATACACAGGTTTGTATATTGTATCATAATAAGAATTCTATTTTTCAAAGCGTACTATTTAAAATACAGCCATCCAACTTTGAATATATATTTGTACAAAGGATACTGAATAAATAGAGTGATATTAAGGTCAGATTGTGAAGGGATATTTTCTCTGCTTGTCTTATTATTTTAAAAAAAAAGTCATCTATCATGTAATGCTCCTCAGAACGCATTACCATCAAGAGTAATCTTTCAGCACTCATTATGTTTGTCACTATACTGTCAGAGTGGACAATAATATAATAGACAACAGAAAGGGCACGCAAAAAAACACACATCGATTCTACCCACTCTGATTTTCATGTGGTTGCATGTGATCGAATGAACAGAACACAATTTTATAAATCTGAACAAATCACAAAGAAGGGAAAAAGGGAACCTCAGAGATTACATAATAAGGGTACTTGGTAACATACCAAATTTGTCCCTGTACTATTATGTTTTGAGAACTTATCAGTAGCAGATGCTGGACTGGTTGAGGAGATCACATATCTCCCACTAACCAGCCAAAAATTAAGCCCAAGGTCTAATTCTGCAGAGCTCTGCTTGAGCGCTCCCTCATGCTGTGGGCCAGTGCTTGTTGCTGAGCACCAGGATAGGGAGTCATTTGCTGGCTCTCTGCAGGGAAGCCATGTTTACCACTTAGGAGTCTGAAGCAGAGCTTTGCAAAAACCGACCTTGGGCTTCCACCACGGAAAAGGATGAAGAAGAAAGCATTGGGAGAAAGGTAAGAGAAGTGGGCAAAGAAAGAAATGAAAGAGATGGGAAGCAGAAGAAGAATTCAAAGATGGGAAGAAGGATACCTGGAAGAGATAAGGAGAAGGGGACAGAAGGAAAAATGAAAGATGAGGAGCAGAAAGAGAAATAAAAGGGATGGGGAAAAGGGAAGATACAGACAGTGAAATGAAAGCGATAAGGAGAAGAGAGGGTGCAGTGAAAGATATGAGGAGAAGAGAGAGTGCAGAGAAATTAAAAAGATGGGGAGAAGGGAGAGTACAGGCAGTGTATACATGTGCATCGGCTGGTGTGTATAAAAGCAGGGTATACGTGTGTGTATATGGGCACTGTACATGGTTAGTAGAAAAAGGTAAGTGATGGGGAGAAGGGGACAAAAGAAATGTATGTGAAGAAAGGAGGTCAAGAGATTAGGGAGGTATATGCTAGTGAGAAAGGGGAGAGCTAACGAGAAATGGATAGGAGAGATAGAGAAACAAAAGAGACTGTGATAAAGGGAGCATATATTTATATACACGAGAAAGGGGGAGACAGAAATAAGATAGACAACTGATAAAGAAGAGAAAGAAAGAGGAATGGGAAAGGAGAGTGAGTGTGTGTTTGTATTTTAAAAGTGTGTGTATGTTAAGGCAAGTAAGAGTGTGGCTGCCAATAGAAGTGTGTGCCATTAAAACTGAAAAGTTGTATGTGATGCCAGGGTATGAAGCTTAAAATATGTGCAAAGACGAAAACCAGAACGTTAAGAAGGTGGCATACTCATTTGCAAAGAAAAAGTTTTATCGATCTCCTGGAACTCAATGTACAACACATCACACCTGCATAGACACAAAAAAATACATTAAATGTTTCTATCAGCATGAATCCTGCTGGTTCTTAACTAAAGAAGTCTATAATTAAACTCTAAAGAAATCTATAATTAAAAGAAAAATGTGTTGCCAGCAAAGAATGGTTTATCACGAGAACAAGTTATCATCTTCACAATAGCTGTAGATTTTTTTTTCTTTTCTACGCTCACCAGTGATTTCATTGATTCAGCACATAACATTTCCAAGGCAACACCTGACAAAGGACACAGAGGAATTGTTTAGAGCAGAATGAGAGTGAAAACAATCTAAGATATTACATTTTGACGATTCTAATAATTCTTAAAATACTCCCCATATACAGCGTTTAAGTGAAACGGGAGCAATTCAAGTTTCACTCAAATGGCCTTGTCAAACTGGATTGCCATCATTTAATCTTAATTGCAACATAATAGTTGTGTTTGTATTGCATTCACACATGGGCCTCCAAATAGGGCAAACGGATGTTCCTACCATATTATTTACAGGGAAGGAAATCCGGCACACTTAATTTAGCTTGATAGTTATACATTATTACAACTGTTATAGGACTTAAACAACAGTTAAAGAAAGTTAACCACAATCATTCTGTCCACTGTTAGGTAAAGTGTAATTATTACGCATAATGTTCAAAGGTTGTGGGTGTCTGGTTTAGCCATATTGTCATTGGAACCAAGGGACATGAGGAAGATCCGCATTTCCCCGTTGTCGTCAGATTATTTCAGAAATGAAAACAGAAAAGCAGCATTCCGCAAATTACATGCAAAGCGTGTTAGTAGGTACAGGACAACCATCATCACCCAAAGTGTTTGGTCTTAGGGCTGCAAAAACAAATTGATAATAAATCGATAATGAAACGAATTTCATTATCGATTAGTCAGTTGAATCAATTTTATTGAATATAAGATGAGGGTTTTTCAGAGCAAATGCAAATATTATTATTATACTTTATTTATAAAGCGCCGACAGATTCCGCAGCACTGTACAAGATGAAAATTTTACAGATAACGACAAGTACAATACAGCAATTGACATACAGATACAAGAGGAATGAAGGGCCCTGTTCCCGCAGGAACTTACATTCTAGGTGACACTAAGGTGACTAATCCCCCGCAGAGCTGCCGGTGCTCCACCATATACCAGAGTACTAGCGGTGGAGGTTGTCTGCGCGCATTGCGCAACGTTCGCCGGCAGCGCTGCAGGGGACCTGTATCCTCCTCTCTGGCAGCCGTTGGGCGTCTGACCGATGCGCGCAGACAACCTCAGCTACTGCCGGCATTTCAACTGGGGCTTCTATGATGGTATAAGGCATATCAGGTGGGAACAGTGCCATATCAGTATAAGGCTTATAGGGGATATTAGGCATATCTGGGGGATAGAGTGGTATATCTGGGGTATAAGGCATATCAGAGGGCACAGTGGCATATCAGGGGAGTATAAGGCATATAGGGGATATAAGGCATATCTGGGGAGGGCGGAGTGCATATCTGGGGGTATAAGGCATATCTGGGAGGCAGTGTGGCAAGCCTGGGCTCAATGTACATAACTGGGGGGCAGTTCTTCTTAAAGTTTTTTTTATTCTGCTGTTTGTTTTTAACATCCAGGTTTTTTAAATAAATGAAAAAGAATTACATTTTTTTTTTTATCTGATTTATCGATTATGAAAATATATAAATAATTGATTGTTGCAGCCCTAGTCTTTCTACAACCAACACAATAAATCTATAACATCACCAACAAGGGACTTTTTTCTTTATAAACAGCCCTATAAATGGATAATAATTGCAATCCTTGAGCAGTGATACAGATATTCTATGCTATAGACTAGAGAAATTATTTTTGTATGGAATGTTTAACTGGTATGGTTATAAAACCCATTCTTTAACCTTGGCCTTTAAAGCAGTACATACTTTAAAGAACCAAGTATTACCTTTTGTCCAACATCATAGTGTTATTTGTTAACTGTTTTTACATGGATCGTTTTGATTATTTATGTAATGTTTGTTTTTCGATCCGATTGACAGTTACAAAAATTTAAAAAAGTAAAAAAAATTGCGATTCATAGTTATCAAACATACGTTCAGATAATTCACTAATGTTTTGGAGATTTTATTCCATAAAACAAAAGAAAGTCAAAAAGTCAAAAAACATGATTATTCTTTTCCAATTCTGACTTCAATGGAAGAAATGTTTGCTGGAAGAAAATTACCCTGAAGAGGAGGTTGTTCATCAGTATTCCTAAGCACAATACAATAAATGGTCACCCTCCCTATAAGTTTGACTTTATTACATTTGTTGCTGTGGACTGACTAAAGCTACTTGACGTATGTGCTCAGAATCCTAACGTCACACTGGGAGAATGTTTAATTGCAGAAGTATAAGTCTAAACATAATCAGATGTTCTACAAAACAACTTGGAATACAGACTCCCCCCAAAAAAGTGAGGAAAAACCCTGCATTCTTACCACTGCCTCACAGGAGCCAGAATATAAAGCGCTTATTGTACTTATAGGCCATCAGGAGACCATTTACCAGATGGGTCACAAGTCATTCTATGTAAGCCCAAAGACAGACAAATCGGTGCCTTGTGTGAATCCATCAGAAGGTTCGTAGGAAACCATTCCATGCTAGAGTCACAGAATACCCCAACTAGGGCAGGTACAATGCCCTTGTTTAAATGAACAGAGGATGCTCTAGAGATGAACATTATCAGTTAAAGTGTTTACTCTCCCAGGAACGTTCGATTACTGTGCGCACGCACAGTCGAACATTCACAGCTCTCCCACTTACCACAAAAAATGATAAAGGAACCATCACCTACCCACACACTCCTGATTGGCAGTGAAGAGGAACATGTTTACCTTATCTCATCTTATGTCTATCCCTTGACATGTTGTGAACCGTTACCTACATGGGCTTTGTTTGCCATCTATATATATTTTTCAGATACTTCCAGATTAGGCAGCTATTACAATGGAAGGGGGGGATAAAACTATAACAATATCCCTCCAAAGTCACTTTTGGGCCAAACCATGTCCTGACGTTTCAAGCACATAAACAGACACCCCAATAGGTACAGTGTGTATATTATTGGATGGATATTATTTTAGCCCTCATAAATCACGCTGACCTTGCTAATCTAATTGAAGCTTCACCTTAGTGACAGATTGACTTGTCTGTTATTGAAGGGATTAGAAAATCAATAATTCAAAACCTTTTAACACATTCTTAGCTCAAAAGAAGCATATGGACTTGCCTATTTTATACAAAGAGAGGAGAGAACATAATTTTTGTATGCTGGCTTTAATGATTTTTTCAGGCAATCAAATGTCAGTAGAAGTGGCATTACAGTAAGATTTTGTGTTGATCACTTTTGAAGCCATATAAAAGTTATTTTGAATAAACTCCCCACACATTCAATGCCTCCATATCATTAGAAAAAACACATGCAGGCTCTTTTTTATTCCTAATTATCCTTTCTTAACACCAAGACAAGGTTAAGGAGTTTTGGGACAACTATTTTTCGGTTTTATACAGCTAAAATCATAATGGAAAAAAAAAACATTTACGGCAAAGCAAACAATAGCAATACTTATATATGTATAAAATATATATGTTTCTTCATTCTATCATTCAGAATAAAATTTACAGGTTTTTTTAGCATTACATTCACCCATACATGACAAAACTACAGTAAACATGTACTTTGTAAATTTTAAATATAGCTTTTATTATGTCATAGTAAAATAGGAAGGCGAAATGCCATTGTGATAAAGATAAAAGGCTTGTTGCACAATGACACATGTTAATGTAATTTTTTTTATTCTGCTGTTTGTTTTTAACACTCAGTTTCTACATTAAAATATTTTAAATAAACACATTTTTTTTAAATTATTTTTTTATGCAAGCCTTAGATGTCACTTTCCATCATTTTATCTTTTCTACTTCTTTGGATTTCCTGCCCTTAGCAATATTTTTTCTCCCTCTCAGGGCCATTTTTCTTCCTTCCTTCTCTATCATCTTTTATCCATTTTTATTTTAACTTGCTCATCTACCTTTCACATTTTTCCTCCTGGTTCTACTCTCCATATTAGTATCACACACTCACGCACACTTTCTCTTTAGATTACTTCCTGGCAGGCAGTATTCTGTTGTTTCTATAGCCTGTATCTCCTTCATTGTCAGGACCCGATTAGATCATTGCTTTGTGGGAAGATGGGCAGTATGGGACCCTAAGAATGCCAGTAAATGTCCCTTTAAAAAGAAAAAAAAAACATAATTTTACATTTGCCAACATTATAAGATCTGTGCAGCAGCTCAGTTTTTACTTTACCCATCAAAAGTCAGGCAGCAAAATAAATCTTAAAAAACAAACATTTGATTCCTGCAAACATTATTGAATTGCACAAAAACCTTCATTTCCCCCCAATTTTTTTTCAATGTAAAAACAATAAAGCAGTGGTTTAGTTTTATATTTCATACAACTACTCCTGAATGGTATACATACAAAACACCCAGAACTTTTTAATGAGTTAAATCAGCATCCAGTGTGCTAATTTTTAAAGGTCTGAGAAATAATCTGGCTTCATAGCAAAGCACATACCTTTAAAATTTCCCAAAAAAGGCTTTAGCATTATTGCAAAGCTCTAGGTTTTCCCTAATCAAATTTTAAAAATCACAGATAGTTTGAGAGTCTGGGTGCTGTGATAATCACGGCCTTTCAATGTTGTGAAAAGAACCATGTGCTAGAACAACCTTAAAAGCATGAATGATAAAATAAAATAGAAAAACTGGTTTATCACTAAATAAATGTATAACTAATGCCTCAATTACAGGTTGTTATAAGCTGCAGAACAAGATGGTACGCCAATGGAATGCTCAGGGGCTATGCATCAGCATGCATTTATTGAGGGTGTCCAAAAACCATGTGTATAATGTATAGGTCAAAATTTGGTATGGATAATGTATTTAATGCAAAAAAAGTTGAAAAAAAAAGGAAATTAAAAATGGAAGCATGTCTTTTCCCTTTTCCAAATTATTTTAGAACGATTAAGCAGCCCACCAGCATAAAATACTCAGAACCGGAACCATGCCATCATGATAGGTTTTTGGGCCATTTTCTTTCCATGACGGTATGGAAGGTCATGAAAGTTTTAAGGGGTTAAAGGGGAAGGGTTAAGCCTCTCGCTCTCTCTCGTTATCACTATACACTTACATTTTAAGTGGATCCTTCATTTTAAACTAATCCTGAATTTTACAATTCAGTACCCTAATAAATCTATGCAGTGTCTTTGTGTATTCACTACCAGGAGCAGCCATTTTAACTTCTCTGCATAATCATTCCTGTCATCCCAGCCATCACATGCACTTTAATGCAGCATCCTCCCATATGTATTTGCCCCTTTTACCCACCCACCAGGTATCTTCTTTACAGCAGATAAGTCTTTATGGCAGGGGTGTCCAAACTGCGGCCCTCCAGCTGCTGCAGGACTACATCTCCCATAATGCTCCTTCAGCTAAGGGACTGGCTGAGGAGTATGGGAGATGTAGTCCTGCAGCAGCTGGAGGGCCGCAGTTTGTACACCCCTGCTTTATGGTCTTTAGTGGGGCTGTCAGGGACAAAAAACCAGTCCGTTTAATCTATTGCTTCACCGTTATTTGTTTGAGTAACAGGATGTTGAATATGCATGTTTTGCCACAAAATCTCAACTTCTAAGGTAAATAATCCTTTCCTTTGAAACAGTTTTTTTTTCTCCAAAATAATTTCACTGATTGACAAACAAAATGTACAAGCTACTGGGAGTTTTAAATAAATTACTTATGCTAAAAGCTATAAAGGGGACCATAACTCGGTAAGCATTAAAACAAAACAACATTTTTTAAGACATTTTTAATACCAATTACTTGAATAAACAATGTAAAACTATTAATATTCTTTTTTTTCTTGTGATACTTGGCAGAATTTCAATAGGGAAAAAAGAATGCTGCTGAAATCATTGTAATTATTGCCCAATTGTCTGAATACGTTCCCTTGTAAATGGCTTAAAGCAGAACGTATGGAACTTCCAAGGTGTGAACCTAGCCATCATCAAATCACATGCAGAAAAATTAGCCTATTCAATTTGTAGAACAGACTAGACAGATTTAGTAAGGAACAGTAAAACTAACAGGAAAAAACGCGAATCAGATTACGAACCGTGCCTCATGTTTACACGTCAATGTGTCAATGGACGGTTAAATCCATTAACTCAATTGTACTTAAAGTAATTAAGACCAATACATTCTGTGTTTACACAGCCATTCGAAAAAATATTTCTGAATAGGAAATCAAAAAAAAAAATATGAATGTGGTGTGTAAATGAGAAATCCTCCATATTTTAATCCAAGGAATTTGGGCCATGCCTTCAATTCAAATGTTAATCAATCTGGAAATAGTTCAGTAGAAATTCCATGACCAATACAATATTACTTGTATACAACACATAATAATGTGATAAGACCGCTAAGTATTCTACAGTGAACAACAATAAGTTTAAGAAAGAAGAGTAAGAAAAATTGCACACAACCTCCAAGGAGTGGAATTCTTGGGCGATTTCTCTGGTATGAATCCTGGTGTGCCCTCATTATCATTATATATACACACATACATACACACACACTTAGCGTCGAACAGTAGATTAACTCTTTGAAATAACCTGATTACCGTTTCTAAAATGTGAACTGATCCACATCACATGTATAGACAAACATAAAGTGCTTAAGCTAATAACACACAATCAATGAAAATCGTTGGTGTCTTTATTGAACACACTCATTAAACATTTACAGTGATGGTGAAAAAAGCAAGCAAGTTCTTGTATTTCATATCTGGTTGAACCTCCCTGGGCAGCAATAACCTAAAATACCCTAATAACCTCCTTAGAGAATGTCATATTCTTAGGACGTCCGGTGTGAACGGCTCTTGTGAAGTCATTCCACAGCATCTCTAATGAGTTAAGGTCTAGGCCACTCTAAGCCACAAATTATTTATTTAATGATTTTTAAAGCTATTCTGTAGTAGATTTACATTGTTGTTTAGTGTCATTTTCCTGCTGTATCAAGCAACTTTTACTGAGCTTCAGTTGGTGGACAACAGCCATGTTGACATTTTCCTGTATAATACCTTGATAAGTTTGGACATTCATTGTGCCTTCAATGATGGCAAGCTGTACAAGCCCAAGGCACGAAAGCAGTCTCAAATCATGAGCTCTTCCCTAATAATTCGACCCTAGTTTCGTCAGTCCACAAAACATTTTCCCAGTAGCGTTGTGTAGTGTCAAGGTACTTGAGTGGCAAACGCCAGGCACGCAGCAATGCAATCCAGAAGGCTGTAGTAGATTTACTTTGATGTTTAGGGTCATTGTCCTGCTGCATCATTAGCCCACAAACCAGTTTCCCAATAGTGTTGTGTAGTGTCAAGGTGATCTTGTGGCAAACTTCAGACAGGTAGCAATGTTTTTTTGTAGAGCAGTAGGCTTCCTCTGTGGTATCCTGCAATGGACTTCTTGCCTGTTCAATGTTTTGGCTATGGTAGACTCATGGACAGAGATGTTAACCCATTCTAAAAAGATTCCTTCGAGTCTTTGGTTGTTCTTTTTTTACCTCATTGGGCATTCTGCATTGTGTCCTTGGAGACATCTTGGCTGGGCGCCCACTACTAGGGAGAGTAGCCACAGTGCCAAAATCCTTTTAAGTCATAAAGAATTTGTCTTACTGTGGAAAGATGAATATGAAATTACTTTGTAACTCTTTCCAGCTTTATGCAAATCATCAATTCTTGATTGTAGGTCTTCTAAAGTTTATTGGCATGATTCACATTAGCAGATGCTTCTTGAGAAAAGAAAACTCAAAATGTACGATTGTTTTTTTATATGTCAAAGTAGCTCTAAAACACACCTTCAATCCTGTTTTATAGATTGGACTCCAGGTTTGCCAACGCCTGACGCTAAGTAGCTTTTGTTGAAGTGATTAGCCTAGGGGTTGACATACTTCTTCCATCCCACACTATGAATGTTTGAATGATGCATTCAATATGGACAAGAACAATACAATGATTATGTGTGTTATTCGTTAAAACGAATTGTGTTTGTTCATTATTGTATCTTAGATAAAAATCATGTCATATTTAAGGCAAAGTTATACATAAAACGCTGGTAACTCCAAAAGGGATCACTTACTTTTTCTAGCCACTCTGTTTATATATATATTATACATACACGGATGGGGATGTGTTTACTATGTATGCCAGTATTTTATGTACTAGCTTGCGTTTATTTGTTACCGGTATTTTAGAGGGTATTGTCAGCACTTTGTGTTGGGTGTGTAAAATACTGGGTTAGTTATATCGAAGCACAAGCTAATGCCAAAAAGATGGCCCAGGAAAAAAGAAAAACAAAAACTGAAAATAGCACAATGAAAAAAGTATTAATCACACAAATGAGGTTAGCAAAACTGACTCAGTTCCACTGAAAATTAACATTCTCCCAGCCTTTAGCCCGAGTTACTTTAAAAAGCCCAACAATGTCTCACTACTGGCCTCAAACCTGTTGGAAACAGCACGCCTCCCTGCATGTCATACTCTCACCTCCAGTAAGCTCCAGCGTTGGCTCAGGGAGCTTAGCTGGTAAGGTCTGTTCAGATGCCCAAACATTCAATTTCAATGGCAGCATCCGACCATGGAGGAGACAGACAATTGCTCCAGGAAAGTTTCTAACTCAGGTAAGTGATTAAAAAAATATGTTCATATTTCGTACACGTACACTTGATTTCAAAAGATCCTGATTGGTTTCTTCAAGCAGCCAATCAGCAACGAGAAACGCAACGGAAAAAAAAGGGAGGAAAGAGAGTAGCTGCTGAAACAGGTCTGCAGCTTCTGTGTCAGGTGAGCTTTATTTTTTTTTGTGTCAGGTGAGCTTTATTTTTATTTGGGTGCTGGTTAGGTGCCAGGGCTGGCCTTTGGGGTGTGCAACCTGTGATCTACGCCTGTAATTTAGTGGGTTTTATCAATCCCTTTAATGCCGAGTGTTTATGTGAATTTCAATTAATCTATACCTGCAATATTTTTGTGTTATTCTGTTAATCCATATCTGCTATGCTATGTTTCCATACATTATTTAAGTAAACCTGCAAATACAGGGTTTGTCTGTCGTATTCAGTTGATTAATGCCTGCAGTGCAGTCTCATGAACATGTGTTGTTTAATTGATCTATACCTTCAGTGCTGAGTTTACACGTGATTTCCAGTTGATCTACACCTGCAATGCTGGGTTTGTGTGTTCTGTTGATCTATACCTGGAAACAGGGCCGGCCTTTGAGGTGTGCGACCTGTGCGACCTGTGCAACTTGCGGCGCGCGGCACCCCTCCAGAGACGGACAGTAATGTCCGCCGCTGGAGGAGCAGGCTCGCAAGGGAGCGGTATCTGACCCGGCTTAAAATCACTCAAGGGAGCCGGAGGTCTGTGAAAGACCTCCGATACCGCTCCCTTGTGATCCGCGGGGCAACAGCTGCTGTGCCCGGGGTCTGTTGTCAGTTCCCGGCGCACAGCACTGAAGCCGCGCCCGCCGCTGTCCGTGCCCTCTGACCCGGAAGAAGACAGAGAAGACAGAAGAACTGAAGAAGAGGAGCGAAGAAGAGGAAAAGAAGCTGAAAGAAGAAAGGAAAGGTAGGAAAGCATTAAGTGAGAGTGGATTGGTATGTGTGTGGATTAGTATATATGTGTGGATTGGTATGTGTGTGTGGATTGGTATATATATG